>MU380450.1:0-34310 GCA_022495085.1 Xylaria sp. FL1042
TTATTATATTTTTTTTTTTAATTAAACCTTTTTATTTTATATTATTATTTTAAATTTAAATATAATAAATTTATTAATTATTTTATTAATTAACTTTACTTTTTAATATAATATTAAAATTTTAATATAATTTTTAATATAATTATAAATAAAATAATAATAAAATTATAAAAAATATATATAAATTTTTTATTAAATTTATAATTTAAATTTTTAAATTATATAATTATAATTATAAAATTAATAAAATTATTAATATTTTTATATATAAATTTTAATTATATAAATTTTTTTTTAATATAAAAGTTAAATTTTTATTTAATTTTTTAATTATTATATTAAATTTTTAATAAAAATTTAATAAGTTTTATTATTTATTATTTTTTAAATAAAAGTTTTTTTATTTTTTTTATTTTTTTATAATATTTAAATTATTTTTTTAATAATTATTAAATTTTTATTATAATAATTAAATTATTTTTAATTAATATATATTTTAAAGTTTTAAATTATAAAATTTAAATTTTTTTTAATTTTTTTTTAATATAATTATATTTTAATAAAATATAATAAATATATTTTTTATTATTTTTAATTATTATAATAATATTATTATAAAATATAATTTAAAAAAAAATTAATATATATTATATTTTTTATATTTATTTATTTTATTATTATTAATTATATATTTTATTTATTATAATTATATAAAAACTTAATTATATAGTAGTTTAGTATACCTTATAATATACGCATGCTAGACATACGCCTGCCACCTTGCGCGCTGCTTAATATATCGTGTTTTTACTTACTTATCCTTTTATATATATTGCAGCCTGTTGTCTCGACCTACCTTTTTACATTGCGTATATTAGCTTGGCCTACTTATTTATATATAATATATTATTTAGCGCAGCGCTAGACTATTAATAAATAAACTTTATTTGC
This sequence comes from Xylaria sp. FL1042, assembly GCA_022495085.1. Taxonomy (NCBI): domain Eukaryota; kingdom Fungi; phylum Ascomycota; class Sordariomycetes; order Xylariales; family Xylariaceae; genus Xylaria; species Xylaria sp. FL1042. The sequence continues at coordinate 952 of MU380450.1, forward strand.
GCTATATTATATTTTATATAAAATATATTAGCTTATTTATAACTTTAATAATTTAATATTAATATTAACTAATAATATACTTAATATTTATATAATACTTTTAATACTTTAATATTTTTATTTTATTACGCGTTATTAACTAATAATATACTTAATATTTATATTATTTTTAATACTTAACTATTATTTTTACTTTACTACGCAAGATCTGCTAAGCTATTATTATTATTATTATTATTTATTAAATCAAATATTATTATATCGTATATAAATTTATCTTTTTATATAAATATTAGCTTGCTAATATTATATTATTTAGTAGGCATACTTAATATTTTTATATACTCAATTAAAATTAAACCAATAATTATTTTTTTAAACTTATATTATATTATTTTTGCTGCTTTCTTTTTTTTATATAAAAAACTCTTTTAACTTTAGTTAATTATAAAAATCTTTTATTATAAAACTAGCCATGTTTAAAACAACCTAAAAAAATAATATTTTAAAAAAAACTATAATTTAAAAATAAATTTATTTTTTTGCTAAAAATAGCAATAAAACCAGCTAATTTTTATACTGCTTTAATAAACTTAATTAAAGCTAAATTAATAATCGCTTTTTTAAATTTATATTATTTTTACTTTATATAGCAAACTTTTTTTCTTTTTATAACTTTAGTTATAAAAATCTTTTATTATAAAATTAGCTACGTTAAAAATAATCTAAAAAAATAATATTTTAAAACCTAAAACTAAAACTATAATTTAAAAATAAATCTACTTATGCTAAAAACTTAAAACTAAAACTATAATTTAAAAATAAATCTACTTATTTAAAAACTTAAAACTAAAATTATAATTTAAAAATAAATCTATTTATTCGAAGATTTAAAACTAAAACTATAATTTAAAAATAAATTTACTTGTTTAAAAACTTAAAACTAAAACTATAACTATAATTTAAAAACAAATCTACTTATGCTAAAAATAATAATTAGCTACATTTAAAAAAATCTAAAAAAATAATATTTTAAGACTTAAAATTAAAACTATTTTTTATATGCATATATATATATATACTTTTATATAATAACTTTTTTTATATAAAAGTAATATAAAATATATCGCTTAAGCTTAAACTAAATAATTTATATATAAAAATAAAATAAAAAAATCTGCTTGTTACTTTATTATATTTAATATAATTATTTTTAGCGTATAAAATAATATTTACTTATTATAGCTAGCATATATATATAAAAAACTATAGCTATTTTATAATAAAAGAATTTTATAATAAAAAAATCTTATAATAAAAAAATTTTATAATAAAAAAAATTAATTGCTTTAGCTTATTTTAGCAAAAATATATATTATAAACATTAACTATAACTTGCTTTAATATTTATAAAACATATATTATATTTTAAATATTTTTTTTTGCTTTTTTATTTATTTTTTTATTTTATATTTACTAAAAATGCTATTAAAGCCTGCTATTTATATTTTTTATTGCGCGCTATTTTAATTAAATAAACTAATAATTAAAGTTATTAAGTTTACCGCGTTGTTATTAATATATTTTTTTTTTCTTTTTATAAACTTAATAACTTTTTGCTATATTATAACTTTTATATTTTAACTTAACTAACTAAGCTAGTTATTTTAGTCGATATAATCTACTATATTATATTTTTTACTTTTTTTATTATATTAACGCAGTATATATATAAGTCTTTTTTATTAGTTATAAAAATGCATGCTAAGCTTATTTTTTAACTATTTTTATTTTTATAAAATAGTTTATTAAATATAACTACTAAAAAGCTTTAGCGCCTTTTCTACAAGCTAGTAATAAATTAAAACTTTACGCCTTTATTTTAAACAAGCAATAAAAAATAATTAATTTATATTATTACACGCATACTTTTTTTTATAATCTTTTAATATTATATTATCTTTAATCTTATTATAAAAAAAGTTATCGCTTAAACAGCTAAAACTTTAATTAGTTAACACAGCTAAAATATAATTATTTTTTTTAAACTACGATTTTTTTTAAAATATAACTTTTTTTAAATTATAACTTTTTTTAAACTATAACTTTTTTTAAACTATAATTTTTCTTAAACTATAACTTTTTTTAAAGCACGATTTTTTTTAAACTATAACCTTTTTTAAACCACGACTTTTTTTAAACTATAACCTTTTTTAAACTATAACTTTTCTTAAACTATAACTTTTCTTAAACTATAATTTTTCTTAAACTATAACCTTTTTTAAAGCATAATTTTTTTTTTAAACTATAATTTTTTTTAAAACATAACCTTTTTTAAAATATAATTTCTTTCCTTAAACTATAATTTTTTTTTTAAAGCATAATCTTTTTACGCAAAATATAATTCCTTTTTTTAAACTACAATTTCTTTTTTTAAAATATAATCTTTTTTAAAATATAATCTTTTTTTTTAAAGCATAACCCTTTTTTTTAAAATACGATTTTTCTTTTTAAAATATAATCCTTTTTAAAATATAATCCCTTTTTTTAAAGCATAATCCTTTTTTTTAAAGTATAATCTTTTTTTTTAAAGCATAACCTTTTTTTTTAAAACACAACCTTTTTTTTTTAAATATAATCCCTTTTAAAATATAATCCTTTTTAAAATATAATTTCTTTTTTTAAAATATAATTCCTTTTTTTAAAATATAATCCCTTTTTTTAAAATATAACCTTTTTTTTTAAAATATAACCTTTTTTTTTAAAATATAACCCTTTTTTTTAAAATATAACCCCTTTTTTTAAAATATAACCTTTTTTTTTAAAATATAACCCTTTTTTTTAAAATATAACCCTTTTATATAAATTGTTTTATTGCTTATATTAATATAATATAACTTTATAATGCTTCACTTTATATTATTAAAGCTTATCGCTTATAATATAAATATAATTTAACGCAATAACTATTAAAACCTTTATAACCCTTAATTTTACAATAATATGTTTGCTTTACTTATCGCTAAACCTATATTTCTAGCACCTTTATAAGCACTTAATTATGCGCAAACTATTATAGTTTATATTTTTTTATATTTTAAACTAATACTACGCAAGCTTACTAGCTTATTATTATCTGCTATTGCTAGCAAAACTTTATATTATATATAAGTATAGCGCTGCGCTATATATTAACTAAAACGTTAAAATTAAAAAGCTTTAGCTTTTTTAAACATTTATATAAAAAAAAATATTAAATAGCTTAAATATATATAATAATAACTTTTAAAAATATAAATTTCTTTATAACGCTTTAACTAATTTATATAAACTTATAAAAATAAAATATAAAATTTAAAAAACCTATAAGCTTAAATAAAAATTACACCTATATTTTTTAAAACATAACTAATATTAATATAAACTTTATAAAGCTTTTATTAATTAAAATTTATTTTAAAGCATTAACTATAATATATTTGCACTTAACTTTATAATATAGCTTATATATTATAATAATAAACATAATTATTAATAAATATTATATTTAAATCAATATAAAAGTTTTATAATAAGCTTATATAGTATTAAAATAAAATAAATAGTTAAAATTATAACGTAAACAAGGCTAATAAAAAAAAAGATTGGAAAAAAAAAAAAAATAAACTTTACGCATTAAGATTATATATTTTAAAGCCAGCCGCAAGCATAAAAGCAGCCGCAGGTAAAAGAAGGTCTTAAAAGGTCTTTTTTTAAAAAAAAAAAAAAACTTACTTTTAAAGTTATAAAAACTAAATAATAAAAAACTCTTGTTGCTAATATTTTATAAGCAAAATATTAGCAAAATAAAATAATAAACAGTATAAAAAGTAATATAACTTAATAAAAATCTATATTTTATTTTAATTAACCTTTTATATTTTAGCCTTTTATTTACTTTGCTAAGCTAATAAAACGTGTTTATTTTAACTATAACGCGTGCACAACTATAAAAAATTATAAATTTTTTTCTAAGCTTATAAATTTTATTTCTAATATTTGCAAAAATTAATTAATTAATTTCCGATATCTTTTAGCTAGCTATAGCGCTTAAAATAAAACATGCTATTACATGCATATTAAATAAATTAACTTATTAGCTAGTAATATTACCTAAGGTAAAATAATATAACGCGTATAAATTAAATTAATTAACGTATACGTAAATCTTAATTTTAAGTTTATTTTATAGCTTTTAAAATATTTAGCGACGCAAGCTAACTTATAATAATATAATACTTTCTGCTAGCTAACTTATAACTATTTTTTTTAACTATTTTTTTTAACTATTTTTTTTAACTATTTCTTTTAATTATTTCTTTTAACTATTTTTTTTAACTATTTTTTTTAACTATTTTTTTTAACTATTTTTTTTAACTATTTCTTTTAACTATTTTTTTTAACTATTTTTTTTAATTATTTTTTTTAATTATTTTTTTTAACTATTTTTTCTAACTATTTCTTTTAACTATTTTTTTTAACTATTTTTTCTAACTTTTTTTTTTAATTATTTTTTTCAACTATTTCTTTTTTAACTATTTTTTTTTAACTATTTTTTTTCCAATTATTTTTTTTTTAACTATTTTTTTTCTAATTATTTCTTTTTTAACTATTTCTTTTTTAACTATTTTTTTTTTAACTATTTTTTTTTAACTATTTTTTTTTTAACTATTTTTTTTTTAACTATTTTTTTTTAACTATTTTTTTTTTAACTATTTTTTTTTAACTATTTTTTTTTTAATTATTTTTCTTTTAACTATTTCTTTTTTAATTATCTTTTTTTTAATTATTTTTTTTTTAACTATTTTTTTTTTAATTATTTTTTTTTTAATTATTTTTTTTTTAACTATTTTTTTTCCAACTATTTCTTTTTTAACTATCTTTTTTTTAACTATTTTTCTTTTAACTATCTCTTTTTTAACTATTTTTTTTTTAACTATTTCTTTTTTAATTATCTTTTTTTTAACTATTTCTTTTTTAACTATTTTTTTTTTAACTATTTTTTTTTAACTATCTTTTTTTTAACTATTTCTTTTTTAATTATTTCTCTTTTAATTATTTCTTTTTTAATTATTTTTTTTTTAATTATTTCTTTTTTAACTATTTTTTTTCCAACTATTTTTTTTTTAATTATCTTTTTTCCAACTATTTCTTTTTTAACTATTTTTCTTTTAACTATTTCTTTTTTAATTATCTTTTTTTTAACTATTTTTTTTCCAACTATTTCTTTTTTAACTATTTCTTTTTTAATTATTTCTTTTTTAACTATTTTTCTTTTAATTATCTTTTTTTTTATTTAGCTTGCAATATTTAAGCAGATATTATTCTTATTTTACAATTATAGCCTTAACTTATAAAAATCAGCGTTTAAAGCTATTTAAGTTACCGCTTTATATTTAAGCCTAGTTAAATACCCTGCACTACTATTAAACTAATTAAGCTAATATTTTTAAATAAGCCCGCTTTTAGCTTTATATTAATAAAGCGCCAAGTTAATAAAGACCTCCTTATAAGTTTTTAACAAAGCCGCAAAATCTTAATATTATTTTATGCCTTTTTTAATAAAATAACTTAGCATAAACAGTTTAATATATATCGCAGTATTAACTAGCTAAAAAAATTATATCTAAGTATTTTATAATTAATATAAAATTAAATTTATATCGCTGCTTTTTAAGCAGGTTTTTAGTCGCTTAAATAACCGCAAGCAAAAAAAAATCTTAAAAAGTCTTCCTTTAAAAAAAAAAAAAACTTACTTTTAAAGTTATAAAAACCAAATAATAAAATACTTTATAACTAATATAAGATTAAATTTATATCGCTGCTTTTAAAGCAGGTCTTTAATTACTTTTTTATTAATATTATAGCTTTATACTAGCGCTATAAATTAAAACATATTTGCAGCAAGTCTTACTTTAAACAAAATATAGTTATAGATTTTTTAAAATCTTTTATAAACAACAACTATTAATTCCGCTTATTTAGCAGCACCTGTCGTATAATTAAAAATAGCCTAGACAAAATAGTAATATTTAGCTCTTTTATTTTTTACTTCGCTTATTAGCTAGCTTGCAATATATTTTAATTTTTCTTTTTATATATTTTAAAATATTGCAAGCATATTTATATTTATATTAAAATTAATAATTAATCTAAAGCTTAAACTTATTTTAATATTTATAGTTTAATAAATGCTAATATATTATTATACTTTTTAATATTTATATTTATTTTATTTATTTTTTAATTTATTTTTTTTTTTTTTTTTTTTACTTTTACTTACTACTTTTAGCTAGCACTTACTTTATTAAGGTTTTTCTTGCTAAGCACTTATTTTTTTAGCACCTATTTTATTTTTATTAGTCTTGCAAATCCTAGTTTTATTATTATCACTTTTATAACTATTACTTTTACTTTTGCTAATATTACTTCTGCTAGCATTACTTTTGCTAATATTATTTACGCTAAGATTATTTGCGCTAAAATTATCTTACGCTAGCATTATTTGCGCTAAAATAACTTTTGCTAGTATTATTTGCGCTAAAATAACTCTTGCTAGCATTACTTTTATAAATATTACTTTTTTTATTTTCTCTTTTCTTGCTTGCTTTTTAATAACCTTTTTAGCCACTTTTCTCGCTATTTTTTACGTTTAAACAAATATATATATATTAATTTATTTATTTAATACTTGCTACACTTTTTTTTATAAAATAACTTATATTTTATTTATTTTTTAACAACCTTTTTTATTTAAATCTATTTTATTTCCGGCTTATTTATACTATAGCTCTAGCTTTTTTTTTTTGCGACCTTTTTATTTCTTTCTTTTTAAATATTTATATTTTTAGCCTGTTTACGCTAAAGCTATAGCCTTATTTTTTTGCAAAACCTTTTTTTTTTTTTCTCTTTTTTCTTTTATATAATCTAACCTTACTAATAACATTATAAACTTATTATTATATCGTTATTTTGTTTTAACCTTATAGTTAGCTTATTTACCTTTTAACTTATAATTTTGCAGGTTTATTATAACCTTATACTTAAACCGCTATAGCTAATTAAAAAAACTTAACAATATACCTTTTTTAAAGTTAATAAATACTAGCTGCCTTTTTGCTTTAAAAATATAAAAAACAAATATATTAATTATTTAACTATAATAAGTTATAACTTAGCTAATATTAAGCAGGTTATTATATAACCGGTTATAAAGCACTTAAATAATTTATTTTTTATAACTAATAAACTAAAAAAAAAATATAAATTATACGCTTTTTCGTAAAACTAAATTATTTTAGCTGCTATTTTTTTTATTGCTTTATATTATAAAAGTTTTATTTTTTATCTTTAAAAGATTATATTTGCAAGCAAGCCTTTAAAAAGCCAAGCCAAAGCTTGCTTAAAGATTTAGCTTAATAAAAAGCTTTACTACTTTAATAATAAAGTTTTCTATTAAATATTTAAAAATAAAATATTAAAAATTAATATTTATGCTATTAAATAAAAAAATTATAACTATTTATATAATTTTATTTTATTATTTTTTATTTTTTTAATGTTATAAAAACTATAATTTATAATTAATTACGCTTATAACTATTTTATAAAAAACTATTTAACCTGCTAATAATTTAATTATTTTATATTTTTATAAGCTAAATACGTAGTAAACCTTAACTATTATTCTTTTTTTAGCGGTTATTTTAGCATTAAAATATTTATTCCTTTTATTAACTTTTTAAAAATAATGCTAGTTATATTTTGCATAACTAAAATATAAAGCCTAGCGTTTTATTTTTATCTCTTTTTAGCTACCTAAAAACGCTTTTAGCTATTAAAATTATTTTTTAATTGCTTTAAATGCTTTTTAAAAATTAAACTTATTAAATTTATTTATTAAAACTTTTTAAATCGCTAAAGCTATTTTATTTTTAATAACTTTATAAGAACTTTTAACGCTAAGTTTTTTAATATTAATAATATAAATATATTTATTTTTTACAAAGCTAACCGTATATATATTAATATAATTATTTATGCCATTAAATATATCGGCGATATTAACAACTTATATATAAATATTACTTAGTTTATTTTGTTTAATTTAATTTTATCGCTTAATAGCTTTTAAGCTTTTTAAATTATATTTTATAATAATTATAACACTGTTTTAAATATAGCCTAAGTTAAATATTATAAAAAAAAAATAAACCTTGCTGTTATTTAGTTTTAAAAAGCTATTTTAAATAAAAATTATATATATAATAGCTATTACCTTTTTTTTTTAAATACTTTTAGCACCTCTTAAGCATTAAATATACTTATACTTTAGCTAAACCAGTATTTTTTACACGTGCGCAAGCTTTATTACGCTAAGGCTTATAAAGCTTGCGAAGCTAAAAAAGCTGCTAAACGCTAGCGCCAGCAGCAAAAAAAAAAAAAGCAACGCTAGCGCTAGCAAAAAAAAAAAAAAAAGCAACGCTAGCGCTAGCAACAAAAAAAAAAAAAGCAGCGTTAGCGCTAGCAGCAAAAAAAAAAAAAGCAGCGTTAGCGCTATAATAAACAACTATGCTAAGCTTTAATAAATAAAAAACGCTATTATTATTAAAAGCAAAATAATTAACAGCATATATAGCGCTTTAAAAAAAAATTATGCTAGTATAAAATTAATATTAATATTATTTTTAAGCAAAAAAATACTAAGATTTAAGCTTTATTTTTTATGCAAGCAAAAATTAAAGCTATAAAATCTTTACTTTATAAAATAAACCTTAAAATTAACAAAAAATAGTCTTATTATATTATGCTTTAAGTTTAGCTTACTATAAATATATTTAAAGCTAAAAAATTATTTAATTAAATTACTAAGTAATAAGTATAAGTTAATAAACTTTGCGCTAAAAACATATTATTATTATTTTAAATTTTAAAAGTAAAATAAAAACTTTAAGTTTTAAAAAATAATTTTAAATATTTTCGCTAAAAAATTATTTAACTTACCGCTTAACATGCTAAACTTTCTTGCAATATTTACCAAGCCTAGGCTAAAATATCTACTAAAGCTTTTAAGCTTAATTCTTTATTTAACTTTATTTTTATTAACGTTTTTAACAATAGTTATAATATTAAAAATAAAAAACTTAAACTTAAAATTCTTTTTTTTATATAGCTTAATATTTTTTTTTTTATTATTACTACTGCTAGCAACTAATTAAGCAATTTATTTATATTTTTAATTAAATATTTTAAGCAGATAATTAACTAGCATACTAAAAATTTTAACTTTTTTTTTATAAAAAATTTAATATAATTTAAGCAGTTTATTATTTAAAATTATTTTTTTATTAATTAGTATTAAAAGCTTATATAAATTAAAAACAATTATTATAAGCATGCGTTTACTTATAATAATATATTTATCTTTAAATTAAAACGCATATAAAACTTATATTGCTTTATTTAACCTGCTTTTTATTTAACTATGCCTTATATATATTTTTATGCTATTTTATTTTATATTTTAACCCTCTCGAAAAATTATTTTGCATTATTATAAATAAACTTTTATTGCGTTTTTTATTATATATTTTTTTCTAGCTATAATACTAGTTTATTATAGTTAAAAACTTGCTTATTATATCTTGTTAGCTGTTTTAATTTTAAAAAAGTCAATATTTTTGCTTTTTAAAACCTTGTAAAAACTATAGCTTATTTTTTTATTTGCTACCCTATACTGTTTATATTATTTATAGCTTTAATATTATCGTTAATAATTTTTAAAATTAGTTTTATTCTTAGCTTTCCTTTTTTCTCTTTATAAGCTATAGCTTATTTTCTTTTTTTTATTAATTAACTTATTTATATTTTTTATAAGTTTATTCTTGTTATTAATAAATTAAAAAATATATTTTAAGCTTGTTTTTTTTTTTTTTTTTTTATAAGCTATAGCTTATTCTTTTTTTTATAAATTAATATATTTATATTTTTTATGCAGTTAAAAAAAATATATAGTTATAGTCGGCCTTTTTGCTAACTTATTAATAATATTACTTTTTTTAATCTTTTAACCTTTTATATATAATAATCTTTTTATGCATATAATATTTTAGTTTTATAATTACCCTTGTTTTATGCTAGCAATATTTTTTAATTTTTAAATATTATATTTACTTAAAAAATTATTTACTTTATATAAAACTATTAATAATTTTTAAATAATGCTTGCTTTAATTTATAAATACCTTATGCCTTTTTTTTTTTAGCTTATTATATATTTATTATATTTGCTTATTTTATCTTTTTTACTTATTTTTTTTTTCTTATTTTTCTTATTTTTATATTATTATTTTATATTTTTTTAAGTATAACAGCTTAATTAGCTGTCTAATATTATCGATGCAAGCGCAAAGTTTACGTCTGCTAAAAATCTTTTATAAATTTTCCCTTTTTAAATAAAAAATAACAATTTTTTTTTTTTCTAGCCTTATATTTATAGCTTAATATATTTTCTAGCACTTTATATATATTATTATAAATAAGTTAATACCTATACTTTTTCCTTCCCTTTTTTCTTTTATATTTACCTCCTTTATACTTTTAACCTTAATATTTATTTACTTAAAATATAACTACTTAGTTTAATATAACTACTTAACTAAATATTTACTTTAACTTATTATATTTTTTCTTTTAAGCCAGCTATATATTTTTACTATTTTATTACCTAAATACTTTTATCTTAAATATATTAATTTATTTTTTTTTATTTTTACTCTTGCGTTAACTTTATTTTTTAACAGCTTTTATTGCTATATTTTTGTCCGCATGTTTAAAACTACAACCTATATATTATCCTTTATATATATACTATTAGTTTTTTATTTTTTACTAGTCTCGTAAAACATTTATCTTTTATTATTAAGCTTATAAACCTTAAGTAATAATATAAGCATTGCTTATTTTTCTTAATTATATATTATTTAATTTACCGGCAAATCTTTTACATACTTTATACCTGCTTAAGCTATCTTGTATAACTTAATCTTTTATTTTTTTATTTATATCTTGTTTATCGCTTAATAAATAGTACGTTTATGCCGCGTTTTTTTTTTTTTTTTTTTTTTCTCTTGTTTTTTTTTTTTCTTACTATAAAATTAAATTTTACGTTAAATTCCTTGTCTATATTATATAATATTATCTTAACATAAATTTCTTTGTTATTTTTTATTACTTGTTACTAGCACTACCGTTCGCCTAGTGCTTATAAATTTTACTTAAAATATTAAATAATTTAATCTTTTCGCTAATTTTGCTATTAAGTTAAAGTTTATTATTGCTTATTAAAATTAAGCTATTATATTTTATGCTATTATTATAAAACTAAACAATAACTATTAACTTTTTTTGTTTTATTTTATTTTGCAATAAAAACTATAGCTTGCTTTAAACACTAGCTATATATTTGCATATTATTTAATCGATAAAAAAAATCGTTTTATTTGCTTTAGCAGCAATATTATAAGCTTTATAATTTATTTTAACAGGCTTTTTTTTTTTGTTAGCAAACTTAAACATTTTATAAACGTTTTTAATATTAAAAAATTTACAGCTTGATTTATTACTTGCGATAAATTTTATTACCGACATTTTTGATAATGCTAATATATAATCGCTTGTTAAATATATAAAAATAGCAACATATTTTCGTTGGAAACTAAGTCTTTTTATATTTTTTTTTTAGCCTTTATAACTTTATCTACTTTATTTTTTCTAGCTTTCTCTAGCTTTTTTTAAATTTGCTTTAATAATATATCGCTAGTCCACGTGCTAGTATAAACTATTATTTAATCTACTTAAAATCTTATAAATAAACTTTAAAAAACTGTTATTAAAGCTATAGCTAATAATACCTCTTTGTTTTTAAACCTAACTTTTTTTAAAATTAATCTTAAAAGCTATATTAATAATAATAATGCTAATAATAATAATATTAATAGCAATAATATTAATAGCGATAATATTAATAGTAATAATATTAATAGCAATAATATTAATAGCAACAATATTAATAATAATAATAACAAAAATTACACGCGTAATATTTTTGCTAACTTTACTGCTTATAGCGCTTTTTTTTTAAAAGCAAATACTTATAAAATATACGCTACGCTATTTAATTAAAAAAAACAACATTTTAATAAGCAAGATTAGCAAAAAGCGCTTTATTTTTTTTTTACTTTTGCTATAGTTTTTTTCCACTTTTTTTATCTTTTTTTTAAAAAAAACAATAAAAGCGTTTCTTACTTATTTAAGCCTGCTTTTTTTTACAGCTATACTTTCGACTATATCGTAAGTTTAAGCTAAAGCTAGTCTTTTAGCCTTTATACTTTAATAAAAATAAATAATACCAATAAAAGGCATGCTTTTTATTGCTTTATATATACTTATTATTACGTTAAAAACAAGCGCAGCAAATATTTTGCGATAATATATATTAACGTTTAAGCTTTTAATAGCCTTTTTATTATTTATATTATTAACAGCAGCTAACGTTAATTTTTTATAGCTAATTATAATATAAACGTTTTTTTTTATAATATTACCAACATTTTTATTTTTAAAGCAGTTATAAAAATAAAAAAATCAAGTTAACACTATTACTATATTAAAAACTTGCAAGTATATATTAACTTTTATACTAAGTATAAAGCGCTATTTAATACCGCTTTTATATATATACGCTTTATTTTCTTTTAAAAAAATATTTATATTATTTTATAGTTTGCTTTATTTATTATATTTTATAAACCTTATTAGGCTTAAGTTTTTTTTTAAAAAAAATATAATAATAAAGACTTAAATCTTTATAAAGACTTTTATAACAACTACGCCTGCAAAAGTATATTTTAGTTGTTAAATAATATTTTGCTTAATACTTAAGTTTATATTACTTAATAAAAAACATAAAAAATATTTATAAACGTTTTTAAACAATTAATATAGCTTATTACCTTAATTTATAAAAAGCTTAAATAAAGCAAAAATATTTTAACGTTAACTAAACGCTAAAAGTTTTAATGTATCGCTATTTTTAATTTTATTTGCGTAAACAATATAACATATAACTACTATTAGCTTTTTATCTTTATATCCGCTAAAAATTAGTTTATTCTTTTTTGCATTAATAATTAAATTAATATATAGTTATATAATATTAAATATTTTTTCCTTAGCATACCTACCGGCGATATTAACCTATAGCAGACTTGCAAAGCTATTTAACAGTATATTTTTAATAAAAAAGCTTATATAAAAAACCTTTTTAATATATATATAAAACAAGCTTTAATAATTTAAATGCTTAATGCTATCTGCTGTAATAATACGTATATTATTACCTAATAAAAATAAAACTTTATTAATATAGCAGCAAAAAACCTACTTTTTTACCGCGATCGTAATATTATAAAATCGCTAGCTATTTATTAAAACTAAGTCGCTTAATTTATTTAAAAGTAGTTTTTAAAAAACGCTTTTGTTTTACTTTTAAACTACTAGCTTAAGCTTTTTTTTTATAATGCTATTTATATAAATATCTTTTAACCGTAAAAAAAGTTTGCTATATAATTATATAATATTAAAACTTTTAAAGTTTTGCAATAGCTTAACAACTAAAAAAAAGCGCCCTTTGTTTATATTATTATGCTTATAGTTGTTATAGCAAAAAAATTTAACTAGTATAAGTTTATAAATAAACTTGCTTGCAAATCTTAGCAAGCAAAAAATATTTTTAAAATCTTGCTTTATTAATTTATATAAACTAATACTACTTTTGCTTAATTACACGCTGTTAATATAACTATAATTAATCTTAATAACAATTTCATTTTTATTAAAAAAATATAATAACTTGCTAATTTTAACTTTAAAAATGTTTTATACTTTAACGTTATTAGTTTTTTTAGCTTTTATTATATTAAATAAAAGTTTTAAAGCTTGCTTTTTAAAAAATATATTAATATTATTGCCGACCGCTTACTTGTTAACTTAGCCTTTTTTATTATTTTTTAGCAAGCTTTTCTTATAACAAAAAATAGCAAAGTTAATATAAAACGCGCTGCTTATATTTAAAAAAATATTTTCGCATAATAACACGCGCAGTAAAAAATTAGCTTTACTTACCTGTTTTATAGCCTTATAAAAAACAAATTAAATTATCTTGTTATTATAATCTACGCGTTATATAAAAAACAAAAGCATTTTATTTTCTTAAATAATATTAAGTTTTTATATAATTTTAAACTATTTATAAATAGCTTAAATAATAAAAAAATCTTAAGCTTTTATATAAAAATTATATTATATATATAAAATATTTTATTAAAACACTTTAATATTTTCTTGCTTTTTAAAAAGTATATTATAACTTTTTTTTTAAAACATATAGTTTTGCTTTTTTTTCTTATTAATAAATCTATTTTTATTACTACCGATTAGCCTTTTTATACTACTAGTTAATAACGTCTGCTTATATATTTTTATTTTATAAAATATTTTATATTGCACTTTTAAAGCATTTTTTTTTTTAAAACTATTGCAAAGCTAATACTAATAAAAATTATAAAAATCTTGCTATTTTTAATAACAAGCAATTAAATAAACCCACGCTTTTTGCAAAGTTTTAGTTATTAACTGCTAAGTTAAATCAGGTTAAAAATATTATATAAAAGCTTGCTTTAGCAGGCTAGGTTAAAAATATTATTTAATAGCTTGCTTTAGCAGCTACTAATAGCAAATTAAATAATGTTAAAAGCGCTATATAAAACGCTGCTTTAAAAATTATAATAAGCAATAATCTAGTTTTTTTTTTTAAATACTTACTTTTTATTTAACCCGATATTTTTTGCGCTAATATATATTACTTAAATAATAATAACAATGCCTTCTTTAAACATCTTATAATATTTATTATAGCCGATAATAATAAACAGCTTAATAATATCGCAAAAACTATATTTTCTCTTTTTTTTAAAATTAACTTTAATAGCGCGCACTTTATAATTTAAAAAGCCTTTATTTCGCGCATCTCGCGTTATATTACTAGCAAAGCCTTTATTTGCCTTAAAAAACATAAAATCGCTAACCTGCTTAATCTTAAAAAGCTTGTTTATAATTTTATAACTTCTGCTATAAAACGTCGCAAAAATATTCTTATAATTTTTTAGTTTTTTTAGTTTATTACTTAAGTCGTCTTTTAAAAGCTTTAAAATAAAAGTTATAATAATATTATATATATTATTTTTTAAAACTTTAATACCTGCATTATTAATCTTAGGTATTAAAGAATATAAAGCTATAAATATTATTTTAAAAGCATAATAGCTTTTATTTAATTTATTTTGCAGCAGACTATTGTTTTTATTTGCATACTTTTTGCTTATTACTTTTTTGCTAAATATATTTAGCTTAATATTATATAAATTAACAAAGCTTTTTAAATTACCGAAGCTTTTTTATTAATTCTTATAATTAGTTTTTTTTATATTAAGCTTATTATTTTATCTAGTAAGAGCAAGCAGCTACTTTTTTTTATTTTTATTAAAAATATATACTTATTTAAAAAAAAAAAGCTATATTTTCTTTTTTTTTTTACACCTTAGAAAAAAACTATACTTGCTACTAAAATTTTTACGTTTAGCGCTATTAGGCCTGCTCGCCTAGTCGCTAATTATTAATTTATTAGTAATATTTTTTTATTTGCTTTTTAAATCTTTTATAATAGCTAAATATATAAAACTAAACAAATCTTTTAAAATTATTATAATATTTACTTTAATAGTATTATAGTTAACTATGTACGTAAGTTTATTAAAGTAATATTATTGCAGCATATAATAAGCTTTTTTTTTATTTATAACCTGTAAAATAATAATAAGCGCGCTGTTAGCACAAGCTTTGCTAATAATATTAACGCGCGCTTAATCTACGCACTTATTTTAAATATTTTTAAGTCTAATATTTAAAATATTTTTACTGCAACTAGCAAGCTTTTATAAAAAGCTTTTATTATTATTATTTCTTTTTATAATATATAAGTAAGCAACTTTAGCGCTTATATATATAAGTTTTACTTTATTAAATACTGCTTAAACTTAATTAAAATATAAATAAGCTATAATATTTAAAGAGCAAAGGCTAATATTATTATTATCGACCTTATTTACACTAGTTTACCTAGCTTTTTAAGCGATTTTTGCTTTAGCTTGCCTTTTAGTTTTTATACCAGGCTTGCTTAATTTTTTATCTACTTTTTTTAAGCTTAAACTAATTTTTATTTTTATTAAGCGTTTGCTAACATTAAATAGCTTAATAAACTTATTATATATTACCGACATAAAAGCGCTATTTATATATATAAAACTAATAAATATTACTTTTAATTTTTTTATTATTTAAAATGCTTTATTTATTATAACTTAGTTAGCTTATATTTGCTATAAACTTGTTTTAATTATAGCTATAAACATGTTATTTATAAATATTATGCTTTTATAAAGCTTTTTTTTATTAACTTGCTTAATATTTTATATTTTATTATTATTTATTATCGACTTATAAATTATATTTTGTTTAATATTATTATTTCTTTTTATAAAACCTTTAAAAAAATAAGTGGCAAAGCTAATACCTTATAATTATATGTTTAGCTTAGCAAGTTTAATTATAATATAAAAACCTTAAATTAAAAAGCCATAGATTTTAAATAAAATTATCGAAAAAAAAAACAACTCGCAAAATAGCTTGGCTATATATTTAAAAAGCTTAGCCTGCAGTTTTTTGTTTAAAAAAGCGCGCCTTTGCTATTATCTACGCTTTATAACCTGTTTACCTTTTCTTTAAGCTTTAATATATACTATTTTATAAAAACCCCTTTTCTTTTCTTTTTTTATAATATTTATACTGCTTACGCTATATATTTAAACAACGCTCCAGCTTTTATTACTACTAATAACTCCTTGCCTAGCAAGCCTTTTATAAAAAATGCTGCTAACTTTAGTTAAAAAAACATCCTTATACTTTAATAATTATAATTATATATTAATTACTCCGCGTAAACTTTAACCACAACTTATTTAAGCCTTATATTTAGCTAAATATAAACATCGCTAAGTTTACTCTTGTAAACGTTTTTAAAAAAAATTCTTTATCTTTTATTTAAAACTATACCGATTATATTATTTATACTACTATTTATAAAAAGACCTTTTTAAACCGCCTGTTTATTAATTAATAGCTTTTAAGCGCTACTATTAAAGGCAACCTTATAACTATTAAAATATCTTATAATATTTATAGCGCCACTTGTATAATTAATTATACTACTAGTTTTTTTATTATTTTTATCACTAGCAAATATTACTACCTTTTGTTTTTAGTACTTTAAATAATTATAAACAAATAAAACAAAATATTTTATTATTAAAACAATGTTAATATTTCTCGACTAGCGTTAAATTAATATGCTTATTTTATTTTATAGCCTAATATTACTTTATAAAAGTTTTCTTAACTTAATAGCTTTTTTTTCTTTACTATATTTAATACGCCAAATGTTTTTTTTATATCGTTTTTAAGCTTAAATAATAGTTTTTAATAGTTTATTATACATGTATACTTTTACTTCTTTTTAATAAATTATTATATGTTATATTTATAAACCTTTAATATTATCTCTTTTTACCTTTTTTTTATTTTTACTTAATATATAAGTACCTAGCTACTTTATAAGTTCTGCTTTAATATTACCTCCTTTTATTATATCTGCCTTTTTTTGTTTTACTTATGCTATCTTTTCTTTTTATAATATAATAATATATATTTTACCTTTTCTTTTACGCTTTTTTTATCTTTTTATTTTATTTATTACTTTTTATTATTTTTTATACTCGGTAATTATTTTATAAGCTTATATAACGCTTTATATATTCTCTTAAATTATTAACTGCTATATAGCTGCACTAAATTATATTTTTATTTAAAAAAAACATTATTATAACTAATAACTTTACTTACTTAAAACCTTTTTAAGCTAACGTTATTATTATTACAACCTAGCTTGCTATAATCCTATAGCGTTAAACTATTTAAAAAAACTAATATTAAAATATAAACCATTAACTAAAGCTTTTAAATATTGCTTTTGCTAACAATAGCCCGATTATTACATGCTATTTTAAAAACAATAATATATTAACTAATGCTTTTATCTAAGGTTGCCTAGGTCTATTTATTATCTTTTATAGCAATAAATAATAATAAAGCAAGCAATTATAAGCTATAATATCTAAAAAAATAAAAAAGCATAATATATAATTAAATTAATAGCAGCTTTTTAAATCTTATATATTTTTTACCTTTTATAACTATAAAAAGCTTTAGTTTTTTTTAGCTAATGTTATTTTAAGCATAACTAGCTTTTTATATAATAATAAGCTTAAAGCTAATCTCTAGCTTTATTTTTTTTTAAAAATATTTTATATTTATTTTTCCGCTTTTTTATAAAATATAGCGTTAAATATTTTAAGCTATAGCCTTTCCCCTTATATTATAAGCACTTTTAAAAGAAATATATACTTTATATTCCTTGTATATGCCTTTTTTTATTAGTTTTTACTTATTTATAATAATAAAGCTTATACCGCATTTTTTTTTAATTTTTTATATAATACTATAAATATTAACTATATATAATATAATTTCACGTGTTTTATACGTTTTACTAATAAAATACCTAATAACTTTAGCTAGATTATTTAAGTGCTTGCCTTTGCTTTTTTATAATATTAAATATAATCTTGCAGTTTTTAAGTTATTAAAAATGCTTAGGCTTTTATTTTAAAAAATAGTCTTTTAAATTTAACTTATTTCGACCGCTATTATATTATTAAAACTATTTTTAAAATCGAAACTTAAGTTGTTCGAAATATTATTAATTAAGCCTACGCATATATAGGTTATTATATATTATATTAACCTTTTAATCTTTTATTTACTTTTTTCTCTTTTTTCTCTTTATTTACTAATATATAACAAGATCGCAATAAAAAAAAAACTAACATTATTATTATTAACTAAAATATTAATAACAAGAGCTATAAAAAAAAATAATATATTTTGTCCTTAAGCGTTATAATATTAGTTTTTATTTCTTGCTTTATTGCTATTATTATTTTATTATTTATTATACTTATATAGCTTAATAAAATAATAAAATCTTATAAAACGCATAAAAAAAAACTTAGCTTTAGCTTATATTTATTTTACTTTATAAAATATTTTAATAATAAATTAATATAAATTTCTTGCCATGTTAAAATTTTAGTTTTTATTTTTTAAAATAATAGATTTAATATATGCTATTAAATAATTTTTATAGTTTATAAAGCAAAGTTTACCTGTTTTTATAAAGGCTGCTTGCTATTATATTATTTTAAAACAAGCCGTAGTAAACGCTACTAAATCTACTACTAAGCATTATATTATAAAACGCTATAAATTAACCCTTAAAAACTAAAGGTATTAGGTATAAGCTTATAGCCTATATATATAACTAGCTAAATAGCTTTATAAAATAAAAAAAAGTTTTTCCCTTTTTATGCAATAATAATAAGTTAATACTAAACCTTTTAGCAGTAAAAAACTATAATATATTAAGCCAGCAACCACTTTTACTAAATAAACCCTTATTATTTTCACTTTAAATTAAACATATGCTTTTTATTAATAGTAAAGCGGCCTGTGTAAGCATATTACCTGGCCGCCAAATAACAGCTATGCTAGTAGACTACTTATATATTTATTTATTTAACTACCTAGCTAGGTAAAAGCAAGCGGCTTATAATTATTATTTAAGCTATAAAGCTTATAATATATATTAAATATATTATATAGCATAAATAAAATAGTTTAGCGAGAGCAGCAAATAATAATAATAAAATTATATTATTAATATTAAATATATATTCTTTTAAGTACTAACTAAACTATAAAATGCCAAGCCTAAAAATGCACTAATTAAACTATAAAAAACAAAAGCAATACAGGGTAAATATTTAATAATATTTAGGCTTGGCATTTTATAATTAAGTTGCTATAATAAAATATTTAAATATATAATAGCTTGCGCGTAGTATATATAGCAGCTAAATTTAATATAATCAGCATATATTATACCTACTTTATCTTTAAGCAACACCTTTTTATTTTCCTTATTTATCACCTTAAATATTTTTTTTTCTTTTTTTTTCTTTTTTTTTTTTTTTACCTTTTTTCTATTAAGATTTTTTTCTTTTTTTTCTCCTTTTCTTTTTTTACTTTTTTACTTAATTAAGCCTAACTGCTTATTATTTTCTTAAATCCTTTTTCTTAAAATAATACTTTTATTATAGCACGCCTTTTATATTGCATAACTTTTTTTTATAATTAAAAAAATAATATATTACTGCCTTGTTATAAATATTTATTATTTTAGCTAAAAATACTTTATAACCTTTAACTAGGTTTTATAAGTTTTTACTTATAAACCTAGCAGCTTTTAAAAGCAATACTAAGATTTTACTTATTATATCACTTATTTTTTTGCTGTTTTTATTTATATATTTTGTTTTTTTATATATTATTTATTATTTTATCGTAAAATATTCTTTATATCTTAATATAAATCTAACCTACCCACTTATATATATAAGGTTTACATAAAATATATTATTTATATATTTACTGTAATTATTAAATTAATATAATAAATAGTCTTTTTTTTTTTTTTTTTTTTTTTTTAATAACTATGCTAACTTTTAGCAGCTATTTATTTTTAATCGTCTTTTTTACGCGTGATATATTATTTTTACCCTTGTTATACATTTTATTTATTGCTTATTTATTTAAATATTTAAAAACTTATAACACGCTATAATATATAATTTTATTTCTTATATTTTTTTTTAGTTTTTTCTTTTTTTTTTCTTATAATATTATACTTAATATTATTTTACATCTTTAAGTCTAATATTTTTAAATAAACTATAATTAAAAACTATTTATTTTTATTTTTATATTTTTGCTTATAAGCTATATTTATTGTTTTATATTTTATATTATCGCTTGTAAAGGTATAATATATTATATTAAACAACTGCTTTTAGTTGCTTAATTAATAATTGCTTATTATGTTTAGTACTATTAGCAGGTTTTTTTTATTGTTTTACGCGCAATATAAAAATATTTTCCGCTTATTATAGTTAGCAGTTTTAAATTATTTAAATAAATGCTATAATAATATATTTATTATTTATAATATGCTTAATTAGCTTAAAAACAGTAAATATATTATATCGGATAAATTTATAACTATATTTGCTATATAGTTTTATAGTTTTAATATTAAAAATAATAATAATTTTTAGCTCTGCTTATTTTTTTAAACTGTCGATAATATTAAATATTTTAAATATTGCTATTTTATTATAAGTTTAAGCAGCATTTAAGCTTATAACAAGCTTAAGCATTTTAATATTAAGTTTTTTTATTAAACTATTTAAATATAAGCTTTAAAAGCTAAAAAAATAATTAAGTATATATAAATATTAAGCTTTAGCTTTTAAATATAATTGCTTAGCTTTATTTTTAGCTATTATTTAAAAAAAAACCTGTTATTATATATAAAAAAAATTGCTAAAATCAAGCGTTGCGCTAAACTAAATAAATTTCTTAAATATCTTAAGTTTAACGCTTATTTAAACAACTTTAAAATTAAAACTATTATTAATATAATAAAAGTTAACGCTTATAATAAGTTTATTAGCAATATTATTATTTATTTTTTAAGCATTGCTTTTTATATAAAAGATTATTTTATTATCGAAAGCTATATATTATATAAGCAATTAAACTATCGTAAAAACTATAAACTTTTATTTACCTTTTTTTATTATAGCTTTTTCGAAAATAATATTTTAAACTATATTAAAATATAAAAGCAACTTTTATAATATATAGCATACTTATTATACTAGAAATCTACTAATTATAGTTTTTTTATTTTTATAATAAAAAAACAAATTATCACGCTTTACTATGCTATTAAATTTAATTAGTTTTAATTAAACTTTTATAAAAAAAATAATATTATTTTTAGCATTATTAATTTAATTATACGCTAAAAGCTTTATGCTAACATTTTTAATAATATTTTTTTATTTGCTTTAGCAGCTATAACTATTAATAAAATCGATAGCTTATAATATACCGCTATTATATTTTCTAATTATTTTTCTGCTGTTATTAAGATTTTTCTTTTTATTTTATATAAAAATATAAAAGCTATTAGCAATTATTAGTTTAACTAAAAAATTAATATATTATATATATTATTAAATAAATCGATTAAGTTTTTAATAAATTTTTTAAAGTTTATATTATTTTTTAATACGCGGTTTACTTGTTTTTATAAGTTTTACTAACTATAACTTCGACAGCTAGTTATTTTATAATACCTTTTATATTATCAAGGCAATAATAGCTAGGTTTATATATATCGTCGGAAACTTTAACAGCTAAACCTTTATAATATAAATCTTTTTTATTAAATCTTAAGCTAGTTAGATTAAAAAAAATACTACTTAAGCAGCTAGCATTAAATAAACTAATAATAATATAATTAAGCTTATTTTTAACAGCATTAATATTAACTGCGATAATCTTGCTTGCTTTATAAGCTTTGCTGTTAATTATATTATTAAAACTTTTAAAAACCTTTTTTTAAAAATATTATCTAGGTTTTTTTTAATTTTTTTTTTAATAAATATTAAAAATAATCGCAATAATAAAGTTCTTAGTTATAATTTTTTATAATATTTTATTAATCTTGCGTAAGCAACTAATGCTAATATTTTATTTATAAATTGCTTTAATTTTATTTTTTATTTCGATAATATTTAGCAGTATAATATATTTATTTATTTTAAAACTGCCGCTAACTATGCTAGGCAAAAACTAGCCTTTTTTAAAAAGCTTTTTATTATTATTTATTTTATAAGCAAACAGCTTACCTGCTGCACTAAGCTTATAAAAATATATATATAAAATATAATAAACAGCTTTTTTTACAATATATTTATTTATATAAAACATGTCGGCTTTTATATTATTTAATATAAAAACTAATAAAAAGCAAGCTATAAATACCTAGTTTATTAATTTCTTTTTTTTGCAGTTTTTTATATTATTATCGCATATATTTTTATTATTTTTCCCTTTGCCTAGGCTGTTAAAGCTATCGCCTACTAAAACGCCTCTTTTTTTTTTTTTTCTTTTTTAAAGCTGCGCTAAGCTTAAGCAAGACCTTTTTTAAAAATAAAATTATATTTTCTTTTATAGATCTTACTTTCTACTGCCTTAGTTAAAAAATTAACATTTATAACTAAAAGTATATAATTATTGCCTATAAGCGCAGATATCTTAATAGTAAACTTATTAAATAAATGCTTAGCTTAAAAATAGCTAATAAAGCTAACGCTTATAACAAAAATAATAAATAAAGCAATATTGCCGTTAAAAATAGCAACGCCTTTAACTATTAAACATTTTACTTTACCTGCACCATTAAGCTTATTTACTTAATTAAGTATAACAATAGCGATCTTTTTATTATTTTTTTTAGTATTTTTTTTTAATAGCATACTTTATAGCAAATAAATAATCTTGCTGTTAACAAGCGCTTTAATTTTTATAACAGCAGTATTAAGCTATTTTTTCTTGCAAAAGTTATAAAACGCAAGCGCAGGCAGACTTATAATAATCTAGCTTTTAATATTTAAAATATTTGCTAGCGCTCTTTTTAATTAAATATAATATTAATAGCTGCGCAAGCTATATTTAAGCATATTAACCTTAAGCTGCGCTTTATGCAAAATAATATATTTAATATAATATATAGCAATACTAAGGTTATTTATATAGCTAGCACTAAAAGCAGCAAATTTATTATTTATATGCTGCCTGCTTATATTTAGCCTAACTTTTATATAATTATTATCTAGCCCGCGCTATTGCTTATATATAATATATAAAAGCGTTTTACTGCTTTTTATATTAATATTATTATATAAAACAACAATAATTTTAGTTTAATTTAAAGCTTTATTATTCTTGTTATACTTAAGGTTATAAACTAACCTAAATAATTTAACTTTATCGCAAAGTATAAAAGCTAACGCTTAATTAATTATATTATTTTAAATAAAATATAAAAAGTATTAAATTTTAGCCCACGTTAGCAACGTAGCTTATATAAAATTATCTAGCTTATAAATAAAATCTTTTTTAACTAAGTTTTTTTAACTAGCACCTTTTTACCTTTTTTAAAGTTAAATTTTATGCGCTTTTTATTTTTTAACCTACGTAACACGCGCATTATTAAAACCCTGTATATATATAATAACCTTTGCTACCGGTTTATTAACGCTAACTAAAAAGCCGCGCTTTTTTATTTAATTAAAATAGCTAAGCAAATAAAGTTATACCCTAGCTAAATAAGCATAATTTATACTATATTTTAAGCCGGTTATAAAAATCTTGCAATATATTTTAACATCTTTTATTATTACGCCAACTTTTCCGATAAGCAAGCTAGTTTAAATAAATAGCTTTAATATGCTAAGTTTATTATTGCTACTACTATTATAAGTCTCGGCATAAACTTCTAGCGCGTCGATTTTATTATTTATATTAACGCCTTTAACCTTATTATTATATTATAGCAATTTAGCTAAGCTAGTCGCAGTAGTCGTTTTAGCACCGCAGTTTTAATCGTTAAAACTAACCAACTTAATAATTTTATACGCTTATTTATTATAGCCTTTTATAAACGCTACTTTATCGTTAAATTTTTAAACAGCAAAAGCTAATCTTATAACTTTAATTATATTATATATAATAACTATACTATACTTTTTTATACTTTTTTTTTTTTTACTATTAACTTATTGCCTGCAGCTATTAATACGCCTATTTATATTAAACTTAACGCTATCGTAAAAAGCTCCGCATTTACTACTATATTTTATCTCTTTAAATAAAATAGCGCTATATTTATAATATTTATTCTTGCCGCCTTTTCGACCTAGCCGTTAATTAATAAACAACCCCGATTTTATTATTATTTGCCTTTATTTAAGCACTTTTGCGACCCTCGCGCTAATCCGCTTGCTAAAAGCCTTTTAGCCTAGTTTATCGCTTTATACGCCTCCTTCGATCTAGCCTGCTTATACTGCCCTTTATATATAAATAAAGCTAAATTATATAATTTTTTTTTATCTTTTTTTTAGCCAGCTCTGCCTTATCTGTTTTAGCTTATACATAGTTAGCACCCCGCCTTTTAATGCTTTAGCATAAGTTATTAACTATTATTTAGTAATATTTACGCCTACGTTATATAAAACCGCTATAAAAAGCTTTAAAACTTAGGTCTTTATATTTATTCTAATAATATTTTTAAAAAATTATATTCTTTTACTAAATAAAAGCGTTAGCATAATAACGCTATTAAGCTTACAAGAAATAAAAACGCAGATATTATTACTACCGTTAAAAAATTTAAAAATATAATAAATTATCTTACTAGGTCGCGCTTATATTTATAATATTATATATTTAATATAAAAAGCAAGCAAGTATAATATTAGTTAAAGTTTTATTTATAGCTCTAGGCTAAATTTAACTTATTTGCTAAAATTTACGCAAGCTTTAACCTTAATAAACCTGGCAGCAAAAGCTTAAAAAACTATTTAAGCTGTTTTAAATATAAATTACCTAGCATATAACATTTTAATAATAAAAACTTTCCTAATTTTAGTCGATATATTAAAAAATATACTTATATTTTATTATTTTAAAAGATTATTGCTTGCGTAATAAATTATCGATATAATTATATTAAAAAAACTATTTGCTATATAAAAGGCCTTAAAACCTTATAAAAAAAAATTATAATATATATAGCATAAAAAATGTCTTAAAAAATAATGCTAATACCTAGCTTTATTAATATATTAAATTAGTTAACAAAACTAAAACTTTTAACCTTTTTATTATAATTTTTTATACCTTTTACTTCGACTTATAATATAAAATATAAGTTTAATATATAAAAAAAAAATAATACTTTTAAAAGTTTTATTTTTTAATATTATATTTATATAAGCTATTTAATTGCTATTTTTTTATAACAAGTAAAATATTATATTATTAGCACAACATAGCTTTATATTTATAAAATATTTTGCTAAATATAAATATTTTATAAAATATATATATATATTTTTTTACTAAAAATATTTATTTTATAAAATATATATAATTTAATTATTGCTTTTATTGCTTTTAATATATATATATATATTACTTATGTTTTTATATAATATTTATTATAGCAAAGGAATTATAATAGCTATTTATTTTAGCTATTTATATTAATTTCTTGCAAGTATACCTTTTTATTATTGCTTATATTTATATATATATATATATATATATATATAAACAATTTTTATTATTACGTTTATTACCGCTAATACCTTGCGAGTACACCTTTTTTTTATTATTTACGCACACACATATATATATATACTTATATATCTACTATTTTATTTTCCTTTTTTTTTTATTTTGCTATTATAAGCAATTTAAAATCCCTTAAGCCTATTAACCTTACTAACCTTATAATACCTATTATTAAAACTTAACTAGCGCAGCTAAATATATTAAGTTATAAACAACCTTTTTAATTTTATATTAAGCTTAATACTTAAATATATTAGCTAGTTTATTTATTTTTTTTAATTTAAGTTTATGCTAACCTTTATATTAGGTTTAAAGTGCGCTAATTGCTAACTGCTTATATTTACCTCTCCTAGCTCCAGCTTATATTATAAAACCTTTTTTTGCCGATACGTTTATATGCTTTTACAGCCGTTTTTTTAATCTACATTTAATATCGTAAATTTCTTACTAAAATAATCTTAAACTTTAAAAGAAATCTTATATATATAATTATTAGGCTTAGATTGCTTTTTTTTAGCAAAGTAAAATATTTATATTATTTATATATAATATAGCTATAAGCAAAAAAACAAATAAATATTTTTTTTTTGCTTAGTTTATTATTTTTATAAGCAGTAATAACATTTAAAAAAAATATTATATTATTATGCAATAATTTTGCAGCTAAGGTTAAATAGCTAATACTTATTATATAAATATATATAAAAAAGCTAAATATAAAAGAAATAAATAAATAATATAAAAGAAAAAAAATAGTCCTTTTAATTTTTGCGGCATAAACCCTTGCGAGTGCTCGCACGTTAAAAATATTATAACCTTTAAAAAGCTGTAAAAAAAGACTGCTAAGCTATTCGCTTTTAATATAATAATTTTTCACAGTAAAAATAAAAGCGCCAATTAGCACTCTAGTTTAATAATTAATAACAAAAAGCTTATTTTATTTAATTCTTCCTTTATGCTTAACACTTTTAACCTTGCTATAGTATTAAATTAATATTATACCGCGATGTTTATTAATCACGTTTATATTTAGCAACAGCTAAACTATATTAGCGCTAGCTAAAATAAATAAAACTAGTAAACTATTTAGCAATCTACTAGTTAGCGCATTTATAATAATATATTAATATTTACTAATGCTAAATAAAATAAAAATGTTTATAAACAAAGTATTGTTGTAAAAGCAGATTTAAATAACCTTTTTTTTTTTTAAAGCTAAACCTTTTTCTTTAGCCTTATAATAAACGCTTTTACGCTTAAAAAAAAAAATGCCTTATTTTACTACAAGGTTAGTATAACTATGCCTAAAACGTTTGCCGCCGCTTTATAATTTAAGTCTATTAAATCGTATAGCTTTAGCTAAAAAAATCATTTATAATATATAAACTTATATACGCAAAAGTAATAATCTATTTTTTATATAGTTTTTTTATGTTTAAGCCTATAAATAATAATTTTATAATAAATATTCTTTAATTTATTTACTTATTATATTATTTTTTTTTTTTTAGCTTATAAGTAATTATTTTATATTAAATGTTTTTTATATTTTTATTTTAGTTTAAATAATAACAAAGCTTTTATTTATAGCGCTTATATATTTTATAATATAATATATTTTTATATAAATTTAAATATAGTTTCTTTATATATTTATGTTTAACTTAAACTTTAACTATATATTATATACGTTTTGCGTATATAAAACTTCCACGCTTACTTAAAATATTTTTTCTTTTGCTTTACTTTTCCGCCTTTTTTTTTGCAACTATTACTTTATTAAAATTAATTTTCCCGCTTTTTTTTTTACTTGCTACTTTGTTTATATATATATCTTCTTTTATTTTATTTATTTTTTCCAACTTTTTTATTAGCGCATTTATATTATAAACTTAATCTATGCTATCTTATATATATACTTTTTTTATATACTATTTTTATTTTTATTTTTGCTTATTTAGCTTTTTTATTAATAATATCTTATTAATAAGTTAACGCTATTTTTTTATATATTTATATTATTTTATATAGTTATATCCTTTGTTTTTATAAAGCTATATTTTTGTTTTATTTTAATATATTAACTATTAATATATAAAAATAGCATGCAGCAACCTTAATAAAAAACAGCTAAATAAAATCTTTAAAAGCCTTAATAACTTTTTTAAATCCTGTAATAAAAGCACTATAATATATTTAAACAAATATAAAAAAGCTTTTATAAAACAGCGTTAGCTTTTTATAAGCAAAAAAATTAATAAAATATTTTGCGCTATTTAAGCCAACTAATATATTATTATTATAAATAATACCAGGTTTAAAAAAACTATAGTTATTTTTATTATTATTGCTATTAATAGTTTTTTATTTTAATTTATAGTTGCTTATATATAACCGCACGTTTTTTTTGCTGTTGCTATTATTTAATATATTTTAAAGCAGTAAAATATTTATATTAATAAAAAAATTAGTTTTATTATCCGCTTTAATAACTAAAAGCGCTTTAACACCTGTTTAATATTTATAATAAATAAAATACTTGTCCGCAAATTTAATTAAAACCTTAATTTTTAAAGATATTTTTATATTATTTTAAATAAAGTTTATAAAAAAATATTAAACACCGACCTTTTAATCGCTAAGCTTAAAATTGCTATATTAAAACAATTAAACTTTTGCGTTATTATTAATATATTATAACTATTTTTTTTTCCATCGTTTTTATTTTTTTGTTAGCTATTTATAATATTTTATTGCTAATACTTTTTATTAATTTATAATATTTGCTTATTTTTGCCTTTTTTACTTTTTTATATCCTTGTTGTTATTTTTTTTTCTTTTTTTTTTTTTTCTTTTTTTTTTTTTTTTTATCTTCTTTTATTTATACTTTTATTTTTTATTACTTACTCTTATCTTTTATAATATCGGCCACAATAAATACTAGCAAGTTTATATAATATTTTACCTTTGCAAATAATATTTTTTTTTATTTTTATATTAAAAGCAATACTTTTTTTATATTAATATATTAGCTTAAACAAGCAGCTATTAACTTTTATAAAATAGCTTATATATAATTTACGTTTATTATTAATATTTTAGTTGCGCCCTTAAGCAATTATTTAATTTTTATATTAAATAAAAATAAAATCAAATAGTTAGCCGCTATTATTAAAAAGCATTATAAAATAATCAAAGTTTTTATTTTATACGCTAGCTTATCGCTAAGTTAACAATAGCTTATTTATAAGCCTAAAAATTTTAGCATATTTTAGCAGGTTATTATCTTGTCGCTTATTATTAAAGCAAGCATTATAATTAATAATATTATTTTTATTATTAATAATAAGCTTAAAAAAATAATATATAAAAATTTTTGCACTTGCATTAAATAATTTATATTTAAACCTATTTTAAAAAACTTTATAAAGTAGCGCTGCAGCCGCTTTAGTTAAATATAGCTTAATTATTACTTTTTATGTTTTATTAAATATTTTGCTAACAATTATATGCATAATATAGCTATCCTAGCTATTTTATAAAAGTTTATAGCTAATATTTACTTTAAAATCAAAGCAGCGTTATTTAAAAGCAACCTTTTTTATAGCAAAATATTTTAGTTTAACTAGTTTAACCTTTTTAATTTAAAGTAACATATAATAACTTTTTAATATTTTATAGCTATATATATTTTCTTTTTTTTTTTTTTTTTATTTATATATTATTTTCTTGCGTATTATTTTATTTATTGCTTATTTTGTCATTTTTTATTATAAAGCCTATATTTTTTTACTAAGCGATAATATTTTATAACTTAGCAGCGTTATTATGCCGGCAGAACTTAAAGCTGCCTGGTTTTTAGGCTATTTAAAGTAATACTATACTATTCTTGCTATTTACTACTTCGGCTATAGTAAAAAAATCGCCGCTATTGCGGCTTGTTTTAAGGTTAACAACTTTATTATTATTAATTTAAGCTGTTTAAAGCGGTCGCAGTTAAAATATATTAATACTTTACCTTTTTAAACTTTAATTATATTTATATTTTTAATATATTTTTTACTTATATATATCTCCGCTTTAATATTAAATTTTTTAATAATATATTTTAAGCGCAATATTATTATTATTTCTTTAACTTTATAGCCTTTTTTAAAGCTTATTAGCTTTACCGCTAGTTTTATATATTTTTTTTGCAATCTTTTTATATTAAATGCTTGCTTTTTAACTTTTTTAATAATCTTAACGTTAATTCTTGCAAAATACTTATTTATAAAGCACTTGCTTGCAGCTTTTATTTAAATATTACTATAACTATTTTTAAAAAATACTAGAACGCTTTTTTTATTATTAATTTTAATATTATTAAATTACTAAGCTTAAATAATAACTTAATTAAACAAAACAATAAGTAGGTTATTTATAACGCTTTAATTAAGTCTGCAAGCAAGCCTTACTTTATTATTTATATTATTATTAAGCTAAAATAGCTAAAAATATAAACTTTTTATCTTTAGTTTATATAATCTTTATATTAACCGTAAATAAAATTTACTATATTTTAGCTTAAATAAGCTAGCTTGCAAGCCTAGATTTAATATGCTTTTATAGCCTGATATTGCTAAAGCTTTTTATTTTATAAGTTAAATATTATTTTCTGCCTATAAGCTATTCTTTTATTTATATATAAAAAAAAAAAAAAACCAAATTTTATTTATAGCTATATTTTAATATTATAAAATCTTTTTTTATAAAATATATTTTTTATAGTAAAATATCGTAAAATTATTACTTTACTGCTATATTTTTATTTATATAATAATTATAAATCCTTAGCTTATAAATAATAGTTTTTAATTTATTTATAATAAAAAAAAATATAATAATTATAAGCTATAAACCTTTAACAATTTTATTATATAATAGTTATATTATAATATATTATTATATTATTATTTATAATAATATTAAACTTACCGATAATAATAGCTGCTAAGCTATAATATTTAAGTCGCTAAATAAAAAGCTTTATATTAAAATTTATATTATAATATAAAATTAAGCTACTTTATAAAGCTATATATTTTATAAAATTTTTATAAAATAAACTTTTTGCTTAAAAAAAAAAAAAACAATTATAATTTTATAATATATTTATTCCTTGCTTTACTTTGCTTTTTTATTTTTTTTTATCTTAACTTAAAACTTTTTTATTTTTGCTATATTATAGCAACTTTATTTTTCTTTTAATTTTATATTTTTTTTTTGCAAGACTTTTAGTTTAAAATTTATTTATTATTTTTGTTTTTTATTTTTTTTTTCTTCTTTTTTTATTTTTTATAATTTTTTTCCACTTTATTTAGTTTAAATTTAGTTAAGTATATTATATTAGCAAATTTAAAAACATATTTTACCAAGCTATTTTTTTTTATAATATTTTCTTATATTTTATATAAAATATTAAGCAGGCTTAAATATTTTATAATAATACTTTTAAAATTATAAAACAAATATTTTTTTTTTTATTTATAAAAATATAGTTTTTATATATACTTATATTATTATTAATAAAAAAACAGCATAAAAAAAATAAAAATATATTAAAGTAATATATAATTTTTGCTTTGCTTAAAAATTTTTTATATTTTTTATAAAGTATAGCGTTTTAAGCTTTAAAAGCTTAAATAGT
The DNA here is from genome assembly GCA_022495085.1 of Xylaria sp. FL1042. Lineage (NCBI taxonomy): Eukaryota > Fungi > Ascomycota > Sordariomycetes > Xylariales > Xylariaceae > Xylaria > Xylaria sp. FL1042. The sequence goes on from MU380450.1 coordinate 33,299, forward strand.
AAGCCTTATAATATAATATCTTCGCTTTATAACCTTTATAAAATAATCGCTTTAAAAGCTACTTTATATAGCTTTAATATAAACAAGTTTTATTTTTTTTATTAAATCTAGCTTTATTTTTTTTATTTATTTTTTATTAATAAATAAATTATTAAAAAAACTTGCTTTAAAGTTTTATTTAATATAATAATTATAAACTATACTATTTAAAATCTTTATTTGCATAGTATTTAAAACTTATTATTTTTAAGTTAGTTAATATATATTTTTTTAATAAATAAACAAGTAAAAAAAAAAAAAAAAAAAAAAAAAAAGCCTTTATATTTTCCTAGTTAATAATAAAAAGTACTTTTTTAATATTATATTTTAAAAGAAATTCTTAGTTTTTTTAAACCTTTATATTAAAGTTATTTTTTAATATTTTAAACATGTTTAAAAATTTATTATTGTTTTTAGTTTTAATTATTAAATCTTTTATAGCTTTATTTTTAAAGTTTAACTTATAAATTATTATAAAAAAATATGCAAATATTTTGCCTTTATTATTAATATTAGCATTTTTAGCGCAAGCGTTACTTTTTTATTTTATTAATATAATAATATTTAAAAAGGTTAGCTATAAATATAGTTTTTAAGCAGCAGTAAATCTTAAGCGCTGGTAGGTTAAGGTTATAGCTGCGGTTAAGCCTTTTTAACTTAGGTAAAATTCTTTTTTTTTTTTTTCTAGCGCTGCTATAGCGTAAAGCTTAGCAGCGCCTGCTAACTAAAAGGCGCAGCTCTATATTAATATTTTTATAGCGCTTCTGCTACAGCTAATTAAAAGGTAGGCAGCTTATAGTAATATAAGCGCGCGCATATGTTAACATTTTAGCTATAGCGCTAAGCAGGCAATATATAGTATAAAACTTTAGCAGCTAGTTAAAGCCGGCCGCGCTTTTTTTTTTTTTTTTTTTTTTTTTTTTTTTTTTTTTTTTTTTTTTTTTTTTTTTTTTTTTTTTTTTTTTTTTTTTTT
>MU380451.1:0-27500 GCA_022495085.1 Xylaria sp. FL1042
ATTATATTATAAAAATTATAAAATATACTAGCTAGCTTTTAATATATAATAATAATAATTTTATAAAAGTTTTTAAATAAGTTTATGTTTATTTACTTAAATAATATTTTAATTTATTTTAAAATATTTAAAAAATATAAAAAATATATAACTTAAGTATTAAAAACTTTTTAATAAGTAGATTTATAATTTAATTTTAAAAAATATATTTAATATATTTAAAAAATTAATTTTTTAAGATTTACGATTACTTTTAAACAAATATAAATTTAATAATTAAAAATTAATATAATATAAAATTAAAAAATTTTTAACTTATTTATAATTATAAATATTAAAAAAGTATTAAGATTTTTTAATTATATTAGAATATTAATTAAAAACTTTAAAGATATAGCGCGATATTTTATAAAATATATTTAAAAAAAATATAAAAAAAAAACCTTTTTAATTTTAAAAAAAGCCCGAGAAGCTTTTAAAACTTTAAAACTTAAAATTATTTTTAATTTTATAGTTAAGCTATTTAATCTATAAAAAAAAAAAAAACTAAAAATAAACATATTTAATAATATAATTGCAAAAATATTAAAGCAGCTTAAAAATAATAAAAAATAGCATTTAGTAGTATATTATTTTAAAGCATTATAAAACGCTGCATTATAATACCTTATATATAATAAAAAACTACTTATAATTATTATAGCCTTTAAAAAATAAAAATTATTTTTTATAGATATTATTAAATTAATCGAGATTTATTTAAATTATTAAAATTTAATAAAATTTATAACTATATAAGAAATTACTTGATAGTATAAAAACTAAATAAATTTTTTTTTTAAATTTAATTTTAAAATATATTATATTAAAAAAAAAGAAAATATTTAAGCAAACATATTTAGCTAACAAAATCAAAAAAGATTTAAAATTTTAAAATAAAACATTTAAATATTATATATTTAAAAAAATAAAAGTTTAAAAATTTAAACTATTTTTAAAGATTTTAAAAATATATAACTATAGCAAGCTTATAATTTTAAAGAGCTAGCAGAATTACGCAAGCATAAAAAAGCAAAAGGTAATAAATTAATATATAATTATAAAATCTATTTATTAGAGGCCTTGCGAGATAAATTTATAAAAGATTTTTATAAACACTTATTATATAAACATTAAAAAGTAGCTAAAATAATCCGACGACTATAAAAAAAATATAACTTTTTAAAACTATAAAAAACAGTTAAGTTTATTATAAAAAATTACAATATTTATAATAAAGCTAAAGCAGTTAAATATAAACCTTATAAACTACTATAACTTATTTAAATATTTAAACAAGCATAATATATTATTGCTTAAGATTTTATTATAAGTTTATTTTTATTAACTAATAAAATTATAAAAGTATAATATAATAAAATATAAGTTATAATTAATAGGCTTATAAAATATATTTATTTTTTATTATTTAAAAAAAACGTAATAGCTAAATAGCTTGCGTATACTTTTATTTAATACTATTTTAATAAATATAGTTTATTAAAGCAAGTTATATTAAATTAAAACAAGCTTTTTACTTTTAAATTTAAAGTAAGTTTTTTTAAACTAATAAATATTAAATTTAAGTTTTTAATAGCTTATTATTTATAAACTAATAAATAAACTAAAAAACTTAATTAAATATTAAAATAATATTTATAAAGTTATATTAATTATTAATAAAACAACTAGGTAAAACTACTGCTAACAGCGTAAATCGCTTATAATATTTTAATTAATAAAAATATAAGTTTATTCTTTTATAAAGTAGTATATAAATAATAAGCAACTATTAAAAAACTAAAAAAAATATTAGCAGAAATATTAACTATTTTAGCTATAGCACTTAAAGCAAAAACTATTGCAATTAAGATTAAAACGCTATAAGCAAGATTATAAACACGCCTTTAGTTTTTATAATAATAAATATTATAATATTATAATAAAAAATAAATTAAAAAGCTAACTTTTAAAAAAAAAAATAAGGTTTATTTATTATAACAAAAATAAAATATTATTATTAATATTTTATAAATTAAAACTAAACGACCAAGCAATAAATTAAATTTTAAAAAACTTAATCTTTTTAAAATCGAAAAAGTTATTTTTTTAACCAACTATAAACTATTATTATTAAAAAACATAAAAATTTACTTTATTTTTTATATTTTTTTACTTAAACTAGCTTTTAAAAATATATAATTTAAATTATAACTTGAGGTAAAAAATAACTAAAATATTTATAAGGTTAAAAAAATACTAAATTTTTGTTAAAATAAAAATAGCATTAAATATTTTATAAAATAAAAAAAGTATTTATATATTAATAATATTTAAAAGCTTAAAAAATATTTAAAAATTATTATAGCTGCTATAAATTAATTTTATTTTTAGCACTTTAATTAACTAAAGCTAAAAGTATAGAGTTAACTTTTTAAAACGTGTTTAAAGCGGCTTAATTTACTTTAAAAATAGCTTTAAGCTAATAATTTCTAGAAATTTTTTTTTGTTAAATTGTTTTATTAACCTTATGTTTTTTTTTTTTATATTTTATTTTATTTAATTTTTTTTCTTTTAATAAAATCTTTAAACTACGCTTTTTAAAAAAATCTTTTTGCTTTTGCAAGCGCTAAAAAATCGCTAACTTTTAATAAATATTGCTAAACTGTTTAGTATATTTATTTTAAAAAACCTTAAACTTATTATTAAATTTTTTAAATTTATTATTTACTTTTTTAAATTTATTTTTAAGTTTTTTAAGCTTGTTTTTTGCTTTTTTGCGCTTTTTTTATAAGCGCTTTTATTTTTTAAGTATATTTAGTAAAAATAATATAAAACCTAAAAATATGTTGCAAAAATATTAAGACTAGGTGTAATAATAATAACTAAAGATTTTATTAATATAAAAACAAATATTATTTAAAAAAAAGTAGCAAAAGTAAAAAAAAACTTAAAATTTATATTTTTAAATAAACTAAGCGTAATTATTATAAGCTTTATGCTAGTTTAGCTTAAAAATATGTTGCGATTTTAAAATATAAAAAAATATAGTTAAAACAACTTATAAAACAGAAAAAAAAAAGGCTTTTTTTTTTTTGAAACAAAAAATAAAAAAAAAAAGATAATATTATAAAAAGAACAGGCTACTATAAGTTAAACCAACAGGCCTAACTAAAAAAAAAAAGTTTTTTATGCAAGCGGAAAAAAAAAAACTTTTTAACCGGTTATATAATATAATAATCTAGTTAATCTAATAAATCTTATTAATTTGCCTTAGATTGCATAAATCGTATAAATTATATAAATTATATAAATTATAGGGGTAATATATAATAGAAAAAAAAAATACTATTTTTATGTTTATATAATAACATATTTCTTATATTTAGTCACTTACTTAAGAAAATTCCTTAGCTATTAACTTACCTTTATATTAATATATTTATTAATTAACTATTATTTATATTGCCCTTTTTTATTAAATAGTAATAAAAGTACTAAAAAACCTCTTTTATAAACAACCGCTAACTAGTTTTATTATTACCTTTAAATTAAAAACCTTACGTACCGCTTATACCTTAGTATAAATATATAACAAGTTTATAACACTTTTATGCGCTACATTTAATAATAATTATATAATCGCGTTTAAACTTATATAAGTTTAATTTCTTTAAAACTATAAACTATAAACCTAACTTTTATATATTATATTTAATAATAATTGCGCGACTGCGACTAAACTTATATAAGTTTAGTTTTTTTAAAATTATAAACTATAAACTTAACTTTTATATATTATGTTTAATAATAATCGCGCGACCGCGACTAAACTTATATAAGTCCGGTTTTTTTAAAACTATAAACTATAAACCTAGCTTTTATATATTATGTTCGATAATAATTATATAATCGCGTTTAAACTTATATAAGTTCGGTTTTTTTAAAACTATAAACTATAAACTTAACTTTTATATATTATGTTTAATAAATTTATAAAAGTTTAGTTTTTTTAAAACCGTAAACTATAAACTTAGCTTTTATATATTATGTTTAATAATAATTATATAATTATATTTAAACTTATATAAGTTTAGTTTTTTTAAAACTATAAACTATAAACTTAACTTTTATATATTATATTTAACGAACTTATAAAAGTTTAATTTTTTTAAAACTATAAACTATAAACTTAACTTTTATATATTATATTTAATAATAATCGCGCGACTACGTTTAAACTTATATAAGTCCGGTTTTTTTAAAACTATAAACTATAAACCTGGCTTTTATGCGTTGCGTTCGACGATAATTATGCGATTACGTTTAAATTTATATAAGTTTAATTTTTTTAAAACTATAAACTATAAACCTAGCTTTTATATGTTATATTTAACGATAATTATGCGATTATATTTAAATTTATATAAGTCTAGTTTTTTTAAAACTATAAACTATAAATTTAACTTTTATATATTATATTTAATAAATTTATAAAGGTTTAGTTTTTTTAAAACTATAAACTATAAACCTAGCTTTTATATATTATATTTAATAATAATTGCGCGATTATGTTTAAATTTATATAAGTTTAGTTTTTATAATTGCGCGATTATGTTTAAACTTATATAAATTTAATTTTTTTAAAACTATAAACTATAAACTTAACTTTAGTATATTATATTTAACAATAATTGTGCGATTATATTTAAATTTATAAAGGTTTAGTTTTTTTAAAACTATAAACTATAAACCTAGCTTTTATATATTATATTTATATAGCGCTTTTAATTAAGCCTTGATAATAATTATACGATCGCGTTTAAATTTATATAAGTCTAGTTTTTTTAAAACTATAGATTATAAACCTAACTTTTATATGTTGCGTTTAACGATAATTGTGCGATCGTGTTTAAACTTATATAGGTTTAGTTTTTTTAAAACTATAGACTATAAACTTAACTTTTATATGTTATATTTAATAATAATCGCGCGATCGCGTTTAAACTTATAAAAGTCTAGTTTTTTTAAAGCTATAAGCTATAAACTTAACTTTTATATATTATATTTAATAAACTTATAAAAGTTTAATTTTTTTAAAACTATAAACTATAAACTTAATTTTAGTATATTATATTCGACGATAATTATATAATCGCGACTAAACTTATAAAAGTCTGGTTTTTTTAAAACTATAAGCTATAGACCTAGCTTTTATATATTATGTTTATATAGCGCTTTTAATTAAGCTTTAACGATAATTACGCGACTATAACTAAATTTATAAAGGTTTAGTTTTTTTAAAGCTATAAGCTATAGACCTAGCTTTTATATGTTGTGTTTATATAGCGCTTTTAATTAAGCCTTAATAATAATTGCGCGACTATAACTAAATTTATATAAATTTAATTTTTTTAAATTTATAAGCTATAAACCTAGTTTTAATATATTATGCGTTTAAGTAATTAAAAAATTATAAGCGAGCTATATAGCGCTTTTAATTAATTATAGTAAAAATTATTTATTAAAGCAGAGAAAAAAAAAAAAAAGGCTTTAACGCAATAATAACGATTTTAATATATTATGTGTTTAAACAGGCAAAAAAAATAAATAAAAAACTATAGGCAAGCTATATAGCGCTTTTAATTAACTATAATAAAAGCTGTTTATTTATTATTTAATTTTATTTTTTATAGGTGTTAAAGCAGTCTTTTAATATGCTTACTTTTTTTTATTAGTAAAAACCTTAATAAAATATTACCTATAATAAATTATTAAATAATAAAACTAATAATAATAATAACAAAAAATAATAACTTATTAAGGCTAGCAATATTTTTATATAGCTAGTATAAGCATAGCTTTTTAACTTATTTATAATAAGCTAGCATATAATATTTTTAATATTATTTAAAAGTATAAAATAAATTTATATAGCTATATATTAAATTATAGCTTAAAATTAGTATAAATAATTTATTAAATATAAATTAGCTTTTTAGGCAAGGCTAATAGATTTTATTATATATTATATTAAAGTAGCTTTTATTATATATTTAATTAATTAAATATTTAAAATAAGCTGTGCTGCTGCGCGGTTATTTTATAATTTTAATGCTAAAGAAAATAAAATAATATATATAAATTAAAAGATAAATTTATTTAAATTTTAAACAAGCGCGTAAAAAAAGCGCGCAAAAAAAAAGTAAAAAATAAAAAAAAGAAGAAAAAAAAGAATGCAAATAATACGCTTAAAAAAAGCGCGTAAAAAAAAAGCAGAAAATAAAAAGAAAAAAAAAAAAAAAGGCGCGCAAATAATACGCCTAAAAAAAACGCGCGAAAAAAAAGCGAAGAAAAAAAAAAGCGCGCAAAAAAAAGAAGCAGAAAAAAAAAAAAAAAAAGCGCGCAAAAAAAAAAAAGCAAAAAAAAAAAAAAAAAAATTGCGCTAGTTAATTTTTTTTTTTTCTTTAAAAAATAACTAGCAGATTTTTATATAAAAGGTATGCTTATATAATTATTAGTACTTTAAGCAAGCAGGTGCGTTAGCGCTAGTTTATAGTTTATTTAATAGCTTATTTATTTATTTTTTTAACTTTTTATATAAAAACCTTTTTTTTTTCTTTTTTTTATATAATACCTTTGCTTTTATTGCTGCTGCTGCTAGCTTTTTATATGTTTTTAATTATAATATACCTTATTAAAAAAGTTAATTAATTTTTATATGCAGTTATTATACTAGAAATTTTACTTGCGCTTATGCCTTTTGCTGCTGCTGCTGCTGCTGCTTTTATTTTATATAATATTTTTATTTTTATTTGCTTTTACTTTTCTGCGCAAAAGTTTAACTAATTTTTATATAAAGTAAAATATATATATATATATATATATATATATTTATATATCTTTTTTTTTTTTATATATATATATATATATATGCTTTTCTTTGCCTTTATTATATTTATTTCTTAGTTTATAATTAATATGCTGTTTTATATAATAAACTATAGTTTTTAAAGCTTTATTAAAATTATAATTAAAAAAGGTATATTTTTATAAGTTTAGCTTTATATTAACTATGCTATAGTTAAAACTTAGCTTTAAGTTTTAGCTTATATAGTAAATATTTATAGTTATTTTTTTTATATATATATTAACGTAAATAAAAAATAAAAAGCATAATGCTTTAAGCTAGCATATGCTTTAATATATAAATATTTATATATTAGCTTATAATTTTAACGATTAGCTTGTAAACTTTATATAATATAATAATTATTTTTACGCGATTTTAATTTATATTTATAAAGCTTTAATATAGACTTGCTGCGCTAATAAATGCAGCAACGCTTATAATAGCACTATTTTATTTTATAATTATTATATATTTAATAGCGCTTTTAATAAAGTCTGCTTTGCGTGTATATATTAATTGCACGTAATCTGCTGCGCGCACTATATTAATAACTGTTTGCTTGCAAATGCTTTATTTAAATTGTTTTTTTTGTTCGACAAGAATAAAAATAAAAATAAAAATAAAAATATCGAAATAAAAAATAATAAAAACAAAAAAAAAAAAAAGAAAAAAAAAAAAAAAGAAAAAAAATTTAATTAAGCTAAGGTTAAGCTTATTATATAAGAAAAAAAACTTGCGTTATTTTAAGTTTTAATAAAACAAAAAAAAAAAAAAAAAAAAAAAAAAAAAAAAAATAAGCGTTTATATAAAATTAATAAAATATAGCTGCAGCTTTGCTTTTTTTTATAACTTTTATTTTTTTAAATCTTATAATTATTTAGTTTTATATAAATAATTATTTTTAGGCTATTTAGCTTTTAATATTTTTTTCTTTTTTTTATATAATTTATTTTTAAAAATAATATTTTTAATTTATAAATATTTTTATTTATATAATAAACTTATTATATAAGATTAGCTGTTTAAATGTTATATTTAAAAGTTTTTTTATATAAGCGCTTATTGCGTTATTTTTACTGCTAATTTATTATATCTTAAAAATTTTTTTATTTTTATATGCTTTATAAATTAATATAATATTAATTATAAGCTGCTTTTTTTAAATTATGCCTAGCTTTATTAAGCATTTATATTATAATTTTAAGTTTAAGCAAATAATTATAAGTATTAATAGTAACTCTAGCGCTTTTAAAATTTTTTATATAATAATATTTAAGCATAATAGTTAAATTAAATCTAGCTATTATATTATATAGCTTGCTAGCTAAAACTTTTTTTATAATTTATTTACTTTTAGCTAAAGCTAAACCTTAGTAAATAATATTATTATTACTTTAGATTACTTATAAACTAGCTATTTATATAAGTTTTAATAGTTAATATTATTAAAAACTTTAATTATAATATTATATTTTTATTATTAGCAAAAAATCTATTAGCAAAAATAAATAGCTGGCTTTATATATATAAATTAGCTTAAATAAAATATATTAAAGTTCTTAGTTTAGGTTATTAATTTATTAAGTTAATTAGTTATATATTTATTTAGTTTTTTAATTTTTTTTGCTGCTAGCTTTTTAACTTAAGCAGTAATTAAAAGGTTATATAAAGCCTTAAGCTAGTATATTAAAGTATTATATATGCAGCGCCTGCTAAGCAACAAGCCTTTAGGTAATATTGCTAGCATTGCTAGCATTAAAAGTTAATTATATAAAGCTATTTTGCTTGTTTTTTCTATATAAACTAAGTTTTATTATTGTTTAATTATTAAATTTTTCTGCTGTTAAACTTTAAAAAAAAGTTTTTAAAGCTAAAGTTTTTATAAGCTTTATATAAAAGCTTGCTTTTTTTAGTTCTTTTTATTTTTAATAAAAAAAAGCTAAAGGTTATAAAGTTAATAATATTGCCTGCTTAAAGCGCAGTAATATTAAAAGCTTTGCTATTTTTATATATGCTAAAAAGGTATAAGTTATATAAAAATATCTTTATTTAAAGTTTTTTTTTATAATATGTTTAATATATTTTAAACTAGTATAAGCTTAATTTTGCTAAGCTATAAAATAGTTAATAATATAATTTTAAACAAGGTTTTTGCTTATTAAATATTTATATATAATTTTTTTTAAAAGCTTTATATAAATTATATAAGCTAGCTTATTAATATTAAATAAATTATATATAAGCTTATATAATATTTTTTATAGTTTGCCTTATATATTAAAAGATTATATAATAAATAAGCCTAGTATTAATAGTAGTTATTAGTTTATTTATTAAATTATTAATAATTATATAAATATAATGCTTTTTTTTTTATTATTATATTTTTAAACTATATATTTTAACTTTTTATATAGCCTAGCTGGTTTTTTTTTTAACCTTTTATATAAATTTTAACTTTAAAATCTTAGCCTGCTTTACTAGGTATAGCTTAAAGTTATATATTGCATAGCTTTTAATATTTTCTACGCTATCGGTTAATTAATTTTTATAGCGTCTAGCTTTTTAAATAAAAAGCCTAAGGCGTTAATTTTGTTGTTTTTTTTAAAATTATATAGCTAGCTTATAGTTATTTTTTTTTTTAAACTAATTAATTAATAAGCTAGCGTTTATATAAAAATAAAAGTGTTTTTTATTATATATGTAAAAGCTTATTTTTTTTAACGCATTATATAATGTTTTTTTTAAGCAGCTGCGCTTTATAAGCTTGTTTATTTTAAATAAGCGCTAAGCGTTTATATTATTTAGCTGGCTTTTTTGCTAAAATATTAGCGTTTTCGCGCTATTTTTTTATTTTGCGTGCGCTAAAATTTTATTAGTTTATTTACTATATTAATAGTTATTATACGACTTTTAATTACAACTATATAATATAAGCTTATTTAGCTTTTATTTTTTTGCTAAGCTATATTTTTGCTTTTAAGCAGTATATTTAATATATTATATATATTTAAGCTATTACAGGTATTAATTACGCAGTTAATATTTATTTTAGCTTTTATTATATAAAACGTTTTTATTATTAAATAAGCTACTTTTGCTTATATAGTTATATTTAGCAATAGCGCTAAATTTAAGTTTATTTTAAAATCTGCTTTAAATTTTAATAAAGCAAATTATAAAACTGTTTAAGCTAGCTATATTATTTAATGCTTAAATTGCTATTTAAAAAATAATTTTATTATTTTATATAATAGCTAGTTTTTTTAAGCAAAGTTTTATTTATATAATAAAAAGGTATATATATACATATATATATTATTTTACTAATAGCTTAATAAGCTTTAATTAATATTTTTATATATAATGCTTTTATAATTTATATAAAGTGCTAGGATTTATCCGATATAAAATTTATACTTAGGCTATATATAATTAAATTAGGCAGCTTTTAATATATATATATTTAACAGCAGCAAAAGGCGTTTTAAATGTTTTGCGCGCAAAAAGCAATCTTAAAAATATTATAACTTAAAATAAAATGCTTAAGTTAATAATATAATAAAGCGTTTTTATTTTTTAAGCGTATAAAATTTAAAACTATTTTATAGTTAAATATGCTATTTATTTTTAATTAAGAATTTAAATTTTTAAAAGGCTAGGTTAAATAACTAGTAATAATAATATATTTTTTATATTATATAAATATTTTCTTTGCTTATATTTAAATATTTTATATTTTAAAGTAGCTAGTATAGCATTTTTATATAAGCGTGTTTAAAGCGTTAGTATAAATATTTTAACTTTTTTTTTCTTGGTAAAATCGCGCGCTTTTTTATATAAGCTTAGCTTAGGTTAAAAAAAGCATATTTTTATTTTTATATAACCGGGATTGTCGACTTATTTAGTTATATAATAACGCTTTTAATATTGTTATAATAAATATTTATATAGTTTAGTCTACGTTGCTTAAAAAAAACAAAAATAATATATTAGCCTTTATATTATAAAATTATATATAGCTAATACTTGTTTTAATCTTTGCTAGGTTAATTATATTTAGGCTTTTTATATTATTAAATTATATAATAGTTGATTTTTTAGTTTAGTTAACCTTAATATTTAAATTTTTTTACGTAAAGCCTTTAAGTTATAGCTTATTTATAGTTAAAACCTATGCAGCTTTAATATTTTAAATAATACTTTAGCAAGTTAAACTATATTAATTTTATAGCATAAACTAGTTTAAAGCTTTAGCATTATAAGTTTTTTTATATAAAAGGTTATAATAGTTTTAGTAATAAATAGCTTAGCTTATTATATAAAAAAAAAAAAAGCTTATTATAAGTTAATTTATTTATAATAAGCAGTTTATTATATATATAAATAAAGTATTGCTATTAATATTTAAAAGCTTTAAGCTATTTTGCGCGCTGTTTTTTTTTTTTTGTTTATTTTTATAGTTTAATATAAAAGCTGCAAAAGCTTTATTTAAAAGTCTTAAGCTTATACTTATTTTTATAAAATAGCAAACTATTATATAGTTTTTATTTTTGTTTTTATTAAAATAATTAGTTAACTAATATTTTAGCTTTTTATATATAAAGCACCTTTTTATATAAAATATATTTTTAAATTAACTAAACTATAGTTTTATTATATAAACTATTATATTGCTATATTTATTTAAATCTTTATTAGTTTTTATATAAGTTTTAATATTTTAAAAATTTTTTTATTTAATTCTTTTATATAAAAGTTAAAAATATATGCTTAGTTTATAAAGTTTATTTTTAGTTTTTGCTTTTATATAATAAAAATTATTTTTTTTTTTTATGCTTTAATATTATTTAAATAACCGCGCAAAGCTTTGCAAATAAAGCTTTTAAAGCTAGCCTTTATATAATTATAACTAGTTTAAGCTTTTATATATTTAAATATGCTTATATAATAGCAGTTATTAGTTAGTTTTTATTTTAGTAATTAATTTTAAGTGCTTTTTAAGCAAGCTTTAGCTTGTTTAGCATTTTTTTTAGAACGCTTAAAAGTAATAAGTTTAGATTTTTTTTTTATACGTAAAAAAAAGCGGTTAATATTATCTAGTCTACCTAGTATAATAAATAATTTATATAAAAGTTAAAATAAATATTTAACGCTGCGTAAATTTTATCTTCTTTTTTTATTTAGTTTAAAATAATATAAATAAAAAATACTTGCGCTATTTATTAAAATTAATAAATAAATAGCATAATATTAGTTTTTTATAATATTTAAGTTTTAGCAAATAATAATAAATATATAAGCTTTATTAAAAAATATATTATATAGTTTATTTAAATAGCCTTGGTTTTTTTGCTAAATTTTTTAAAAAGTTGCGTAGTTTTATATATTTATAACTTTGTTAAAAATTTAATATATTAAAAGTAAATCTTTTACTAAAAAAGTTATATAAGCAAAGGTTATAATCTTTGCGTTATATATGCAGAAATACTTGCTTTTTAACTTAATAGCTAATTTTTAAGATTGCGTACTGCATAGGAAAAAAAAAGGAAAAAAAAAAAAAAAAGGTCTGCTATTATATAGTTAATATTATATTTTTAGCTAATAAATTTCTATATAATCCTTTTAAGTTAAAAGCTTAATATTTATATAGCTTACTTAGGTTTAAAGCTTAAAGTTTATATTATTTTTTTATATTAAATGCTAAAAGTTTATATAGCTTTTTTAAGTTAAAAGCTTAAAATTTATATAATTTTTTTAAGCTAAAAACTTAAAGCTGTTTATATAGCTTTTATATTAATAGTTTTTAAATAAAAGTTTATAAGTAAAAGCGGTTTTAATATTTTTTTATTTTTTATATTATATAAAGCTAATATTAAAGCTAAAGCTATAGCTTAGCTTTAATATTTTTTTTATATAAAAGTTTTAAAATATTTTAATAATTTTATTTAAAACTATATATTTTATTTTTTAATAGCAGCTTATTTAAATATTAAAATTAAAATATTATTTAAATAAATAATAAATATTAAAAAAGCCTTGCTATTAATTATATAAACTATTAGTTTTATTTTTAGCTATTAAAACATTTTATATAATAGATTTTAAAAATGCTTTATAAATTATTTAAAATAATTAAGCAACTAGGCTTTTTTATATAAAAGATTTTTAAAGTTTTATAAAAAATAAGATTTTTAATTAAATAACTTAAGCATTTTAAAAAAAAAATATTTAAAAGCTTTATTTTTACTACTTTTTATACGCTTAACTAAAGTCTTAGCTATTAAAAATATATAATAAATATACTTTTTGTTTTTTTTATATAAGCATTTTTATATTTTATTAAATAAAAATACTTATTATTTTTATATTTTTATATAAAAAAACTTTTATAAAAAGCCTTTTTATTTATTTATTAAAATATATTTTAAATATATAAATAAAGTTTAACCTTTATAGTCGCACGTTTTAATTAATATATATAAAATATTATTTAAAATAATTAATAAGCTTTTTTATAGTTGCTTTTTTTTTAAAATATTTAATTTTAATCGGCTTTTATATAATATATATTTTTTAGATTTTAAAAAAAATCTAGCTGCTTTATATAAAGTTTTAAGCTGTTAACTTGTTATTGCTTTTATTTGCTTTGCTTTTATTTTTTATTTAAAATAACGCTTTTTAAAAATAGTTATATATTTAAAAAGCTTTTAATAATATTAATTAAAGCGGTAGCTTTTAAAATATTTATATAGCTAATAAAAAAAATAATATATTAAGCTGCGATTATATAGTTTAAGCTTATAATTAAATATTTAGCTTTTATAGCTGCTTTTTTTTATTTTCTTTTATTTTTTTTGTTTTTTTTTTTGTCTAAAATTAACAACTTATAGTTTTTTTCTTGGCTTGCTATTATTAAAAAAAAGTTAAGTGCAGGCTAAAGAATTTGCTTATAATTTTATTTTAGTTTATTATATAATAAATTAAGCTTTAAGTTTAGCTGCTTATATAAATTATAGCTAAAAGCTAAGCTTTATATATTTAATTAAAATATTAATTTTTTCTTTTAAAAGGTCTTGTTTTTACTGCTTATATAAAAGTTTAATACTAAGATTAACTACGCAGGCTAATATATAAAGCTAGAATTTAAGCTTTATATAATAGTTAAAGGTTTAATCTTTTTATTTAAAGCTATTTGCATAAAAATCTAAGGTTAATACTTAAAAATTAAGCTTTATTGTTTTTCTTGCTAATTTATTATTATATTAACAATAACTACTAATTAATATAAAATAAATTATTTATATATATAAAAAATAAAACAAAATATAATAAATAAAATAAAATAAATATAATAATAAATAAATAATAATATATTTTTAATTTTATCTTTTAATATCTTTTTATTTAAAATGCGTATAAATAAGCCAGGTTTAGCTAAAATATAATTATATATATAAAACTTATAATTATATAACTTATTAAGGCTATATAATAAACTATATAATATATAGCTTATATATAGCTTAAATATAGCTTAGCTATATAAATAATAAATTAATAACCTATAAGCTATTACTACTTATTTATATATACGGTTATATTTTAATATAAATAATAAATATATATATATAATAGCTTATTTTAAGCTTTATAAGTTTTTTTTTTTTTTTTTTTTTTAATTAAATAAACTTTAATAATTAACTTTAGCAGTAAACTTGCTAAATATTCTTTTATTAACTAACTAATATATTTTACTAGTTTTACTAAATATTTTATAATATGCTATAGCTTAATATTAAAGCATGTTTTGTTTTTTTTAACGGATTTTTTTTTTATTAAATATTTAATTTATTTTTTATAGCACGCTATAGCTTAATATTAGTTTTAAAAAAAAAAAAAAAAAAAGGCTACCGGCTATTTTATTAAATATATTATATTATAATTACGCGCAAATAACGCTAGATAAACTTGCGCAAAATAATTAATTAAAAGGTTATAATATAGTATATTTTAATAAAATAAAATAATTTATTTTTTTAGACCAAACTTTTTGCAGCAGACGCGCTAAAGCGCAGAAATATTTAAAAGAAAGGCCAGATTTATAAATATTTTAGCTATATAAAAATAAAAGCAAAATTTTAAGCAAGCAATATTTAAGACTATAATTTAATAGCATAGTTAACGCTTTATAAATAATATAGCATATTGCTGCTTGCTTTTATTTTTTAGCTTAGCTTGCTGTTGCTATGCTATAGCAGTAAAAAGGCCTGCTATTATAGCTTGCGTTAAGCTAGGTTGCTATAGCCTATGTTTTATTTTAGCGCAGCTTTATTATTTTTTTTTTTTTTTTTTCTTTTTTTTATTTAACCTATTAAAAATAAATAAACTATATTAAAAAATTACTTTATATACTATCTTAAATATTAAAAAAGCATAAAATCTTGTTTATATAATTATATTTATATATATAATTAATTATATAACTAGTTATATATAAATAAAGTTTTTTTTTTTTTTTTTTTTTTTTAATTAAAAAATAATTAACAAGGCAGGATATAACGCTTATATACCTATTATTTTACTACAGCCGAGGGCTGCTCTTAGCTTTTTGCTCTTTAGCTAATACTGTTTAGCTAGCGCTTAGTTGTCGTAGCTAGGTTGTTTTTTACTAGGTTTACCTCTTTTTTTGCCCGGGCGCCTGCCTTTTTAGTCTAAGTTTTAGCTTTTTTTTTCTTTCTCTTTAGCTGCTTGTAGCTATGTTTTAATCTTGGTAGCAGCTCTGCTGCTAAAATATAAGCTAATAAATAAAATCTCCGGCTTAAGCTCGAGCTGCTATTTTATCGGTATAGCTTTAAAGGCTTTTATTTTGCGCTTTTTTTTTTTTTTTTCTCTTTCTTTTTTTTAAAAAAAAAACTATTTATATAAGTGCTATACTATTATTAAAAAAATAAAGTCTGTTTGCTTTTCTGCAGTGCGGTTTTATATTATACTATGCTATACTTTGCTGCCTGGTTTTTATATATTTTTTATATAGCTTTTATATAGCTTGCAAGCAGCTTATAATTTTATTTTACGCTAAAGTTAGCTGTTAAAAACGCTGTCGAGATATATAGCTAAAAAAGTTAAGGCGAGGCAAGAAAAAAGGCCCCCTTAAGGCATTTTAGCCTTTAAAGCAATAAATTAAATAAATTACTCGGCTTTATAATAAAAAAAGTAAGCCTATAGCTATTATTGCCTGCTTTATCTACGCTAGCGTTATTATAACATAGGTCTGCAATTAAAATAAAAATAAAATATTAGTTCCACCTCTTGGCGTACTAAGGCGTAAGGCATTTATAAAATTATACTAGAATTTTAATAATAAAGTATAGGTTAAGTGTTTAATAAACCTTTTTTCTTTTAACTAAATATATATTATTTATTATACCGGTTTTTAAATAAATAATAAAAGTTTAGGTTAATATAGTTAATATTATTTATAAAGTCTTATTTATATAAAAAAAACAAGATCTTTATTATATTTTTAAGTAGCTTGAAAAACCTTTAAGCTATAATTATTAAAATATAATAAAAACTTTTTTAATAAATAAGTCTATAATAATAAATTATATAAATATTATTATATAAGTCGGCACTTTAATAGTTATAATAAAATATAAGGCAAGGCTAAGCTATTTAAAAGTTTAGGTTATTATATAATTAAATAAAAAAAAAGCGAGTATATTAATTAACTTAATAAAAGAAATTATTTTAAGCTAAATAAACAAAATAAGTTATAAGTTTATTTATATAGTATACTTATAACTATTTACTTTAAAATAGTAAGCCTTGTAATAAAACTTTTCTTTTTAAACTATTTTTATATATAATTTTATTATATATAGTATAGTCGGTGCTTTTGCTTTAAAAGGGGGTAAATGCAAAGTAGGTTTTATTAAGGTATTGTTTATTTAAAAAGTAAAAAAGGTAGCATGTTTGCTAAGGCCAAATATTTAGTAGTTTTAGGGTAACCCTTGTTTATATATTATAATAAATAGTATATATTATATAAGTAGTAAATAGGTAGGTAAATAGGTAGGTAGATAGCGTGCGCGCGCTATCCTTGATAAGGTGGCACTTAATAGGGTAGGCCCTGGCAGGGTAGGCCTTAGCAGAGTAGCGCGTATGTCCCACTAGACCGGTAAAGCTAAAGCATCACCTTATACCTTATGTCTTATTAGTTAATAATATATATACCTTTACAATGCTTTTAATTAATTGGTTAATTTTAATATGCCTTTTTAATTAATATATTATATATTATACAGAAAATTTAGCTTATAACTTTTTTAAACTTTTTAAAAATAGCTAAAATATATGTTTTATAAGTTATAATTTTAGTTTTTTTATATAAATCTTCTTTTAAAAATATATAATCTGCATAAGAGTTTTTTAAGCTATGTTTTAGACCTAAGTGGGGTCAGTGGGTACATAAAATAGGTGGCGCCTAGTCCCTTGCAAGGTGCATGCAGAAAACCTTAGGCTACCAAGGCCCCTACTTTTAGTAAACCTTAGTAGATTACAGCGCTATAACTACACTATTTTTAACTATAATAAAGACTAAACTTTTAAAACATATTCTTATTAAAAATAGCTACGGTAATTTAATAACTATTAAATATAATATATTAAGCATGTTTATTTATTATAAAATAAATGCTAAGGTATTAAAAAGCAGTTAATAAAATAAGTAGCAAGTCACCTTAATAATATGCTTGTGTAAAATATTAGCAATCTTTTTTTAGCAGATATAAAAACTTGTAACAAAAAATAAGGTGCTTATTTTTATTTATTACTATTTATTATAATATATATATTAGTTATAAATAATAGCTATTTTAGTTTGCATAGAAAGCATAGTATTAATAATAGCACAGCAGGTTATTAAGCTAGGTAGAAATAACTATATATATAGTCTGTTTATTATTATTATAATAACTAGAATTTCTGCCTTAGGTAATTTAATAGCAGCGCTTTAAAAAAACCCTGGTAATATTCTTAGCAATAATAACTAAGCTTAAATAAGCTTTATCACCTATTTTAAGTTATAATAGCATAATTTACTATAACTACTTAAGGTTAAAGTAGCATAAACTACTTTAAGCAATAAAAAAATTTAAACTATTAAAGGATATATATAGACTTTTTAAGCTAAAAGAGTTTAAAATGTTATACTTATATATAATAAATTATAATAAAATATATAATAAAGAGCTACTATTTAATTAAGCAAATATAATAAATGCTTTAACCACTAGCTAATAAAATACCATGTTATTATTTTTTTTAAGCTCTTTAAAAAAATTACTAGTAGAATTTATAACGGGGCTATAATAAAAAAATAAACTAATTTTAAATAATAGTAGAAAATGCTAGCATTGCTTAGTTTAAAACTAGTTATTTTTATAGCAATAGTAAAGCTTAAAAGTTTTATAGTTTATTTAAATCTTTTTTTTGTTTTATATTATTAAAGGGAGATAGCGCTTATTTACCTTTTTAAAATACTATTTATTACTGTTCACGTGCTAGATTTCCTTAACCCCCCTAAGAGCTGCTAAAAGTAGTCGCAGGATATTATTTCTAGCGGTTAAATATTTAAATAAAACTTTAAGATTAATATTTTTCTAAAACTTTCTAAAGATTAAAATATTATTAAAGAAATCCTTTTAATTTTAATAGCTTAGTCTTTAGTTAATTAATATAATAAACTATTATAATAGCTATTAGTAGTACTATAAAAAAAACCTATGCCTTATATAAAGCGAATATTTATGCTGTTATAATTATTAGTTTATTAAAAATTCTTGTTTAAGCCTTTGCTAGTAGGTATTATAGTTAACTTTTTAGCCTTACGCTTTATATTATTTTATCACTTTTAAAATATCTAATAAACTATGTCCTAGGCGTAGGCTTTTTTATTAGTAAAAGTTATAAGCGGTAAGGTCTTATAGGTTTTATAAAGTCTTATAGGGTAGCTTTTCCTTGTCCTATAAAGCTTATCTCTTTAAAATACTTAAGTTTTTAGGTTTTATTACCACTTTTAAAAAATGTTGTTGCTATAATACATAAAAAATAAATCTAAGAATAGTTAAATTATAGCATGCATGGCACCCTCGTTTTTTTATATAGGTTGTTACCTGCAAAAAGGTTTAATATTTATATATAAAGTCTTTTTTTTTTTTTCCTTTTTTTTCCTTTTTCCTTTTTTTTTTTCCTTTTTTCCCTTAGGAAAAAAAAGAAAAAAGGCAAGGCGCAGAGCGCAAAAGTTCTTTAAATAGCAAGGGTAAACAATAAAAAAAGCTATATTATAGTAGAGGTAAGGTTTATTATATGTTATAAAGGGGGCTATCGGCGCCTGCCCTTTAATTAGCACTACTAGGTATTAATTATTTATTTTAAAAAAAATAGCTTTTATAGCCTTTAATGCTTTTTTTAATATTGTCGGGAGTTTAATTTTATTAAAGAAAATATAATAGCATAATAATATATAAGGTCTTTTATAATAGTAATAGTTTTTATATTAGCATTAAAAATAACCGGCAGAAGGTTTTAAAATTGCAATTAAAATTAAAAGGTTTATTTTTTTAAATAATTCTTTAAGCTACCAAGCTTACTTTTTTAAGCGGCTTTAGTTAAAGCTATATATTTAGCTTTTATTTTAAAGCAAAGTAAAATAAAGCTAGCTTTTTTTAAATCGTTAACTAAAGGGGGAAAAAAAAAAAAAAAGCAGAAAAAGAAAAAAAAAAGAACTAATAAAAATAAAAGCAAAGCTTTATAGCTAAGGCGTTAGGCTATATAATACGCCTTATGCTATATTTTTTTTGCTGTTCTTGCTAGTTTTTCCTTTTATAAAAGGGCTATTTTTTATTAGCTTATTTTTAAAAGTACTTTTAAAGCTGCGCAAATGCTTCTTTATTATATTGCTTTAGAAAATTAAGCGTATATTTAAGCTTTTCTGCGTTTAAAAATAAGCCTAAAAAAGCGCGTTAAGTATTTTGTTAATTTAGGCTAGCAAGTTAGCTGCTAGAACTAGTTGGTTAGCTATTGCGCCGCTTATGCTAGGCTAGGCAAACAGGTTAATAAGCAGCAGCAAAATATTAGCGCTATATAAATATATATTAAAGCATAGTACTTTTAGTATATAAAACAGCGCAAGCTGCTTTATTAGCGCTGCAGGCAGCTGTTTAAAAAATATATGCAGAAAGTTTTAGCCGTGGTTATTATGTAAAAAATACTGCAATAAAGCGGTATAGCCAAAATAAAGGGCAGCATTGCGCGTAGGCGGCAGGCGGCAAAATAAGTAGGCCTAGGCATATGCCTATAAAGTGTACGTTTAAAGCTATAGCAGAAAGCTTGCTAAATATATCGACGCAATAGCTAGCAGCATATAATAAAGCAGGTTAGCAATATTAATATATAAAAAGCTAAAAAAGCTAATTTGCTTAAAAAAAAGCTTTAAGCAGTAATATATAAAGCTAAAGAACTTAAAGCTAGCGCTAGCAGCATGTTTTAATATTTGCATATAAAAAAACTTTATTTATTTAAAGCTAGGCGTTATAAAAATATATAATTTAATATATGCTTAGTAGTAATTAAACTAGTTGCTAAAGAAAATATATATAAGCGCTTTGTTTAAAAAAAAAATAGCTTAAGCTATTTATATATTAAGGTATTAGCAGGTAAAGCTTTTAGCAGCTTAAGTAGTATTTTTATTAAAAGCGTTTAATATTAATTATATATATATTAACTAGCTTTAGTATTTATTAGTGTTATAGTTGCAATTATTAGTATAGCTTTTTAGCTTTTGCTGCTATATAAATATAAGCAAAAGAACTATAAAAGCTTTAAACAGCAAAAAGCTTTTAATAAGCAGCGCTTATATTTTAGCCTCGCCGAAAGCAGTAAACATTTAAAAATAAATATTATAAAAATAAAATAAAATAAAAAGCTTAAAATAGCTTTAAGTATAGTTAAGCTTGCTTTTATATAAAATAGTAAATAGCGCTAGCTTAAACAAGCTAAGCTTAATAAAAAACAGCTTATAAGCTTTTAAAAACTTAAGATTATATATATAGATAATAAATTATAGCGTTAGCTTAAAAATCTAGCTTTATAATAGCTAGGCTTTATAATAGCAAGCTGGCACCTGCGTATATTTGCGCACGCAGGCTAGATTAGTTTATAAAATAGTTTTTAAAAGCGCGTTAATTTTTAAAAAGCTTTATATAATATTTTGCTAAAGCAGCCGCAGGTTATAAGCTAGCTAAAAAAAAAAAAAATAGAGCAGCTAGCAAGTATAGCTAATAAAGCAGAAAATATATTATTTAAACAGCGTGTTTAACAGCTAAGCTATATTATACTTTTATATAATAGCCTGCAGCCTAAGCTTTTAATATTATTGCTTGGCTTTATTTAGCGTATAGCAGCGCTATATTATACGCTATAGCTAGAATATTTAAGCAAAAATATTGCTAGCGCAAATAAGTCGTAAAAGCGTAAGCAAAGCTTAATTTATATATAAGTACTTAGCGCGCTGATTAGCTAAAAACTAGTTAAGTAGCATGCTATTATTTAGCATAGCAAATATAGCTAGCTTTTTAATCGGTTTAATTAGCTAAATTGTAAAAGCTAGCATAAGCTTGTTTAACTGTTTTATTAAAATAAAAAAAAATAAATTATGCGTAGCAAGGTTAGCAGATAAAAACAAGCAGGCGGCTTAATAAAAAGCAGGCTTTTAAAAATTTATAGCTATAATAAAATATAATTATAGCATTTAGTACTTGCGGCAGGTGCTATAATAGCGCAGCGCAGGCGCATGCAAAGGCGTAGATAATATGTTGTAAAGCTAGGCCTTGTAGGCCTAGAAGGCGCAAAATAGCAAGGCCGTGTTTAAAAGCGGCAGCTTGTATATTAACGTGTTAGCTTTGCTTTAATAGTACTGCTTAATTAGGTCTAGCCTAAAGGCTAGCACTTTAAAGAGCAGCAGGTTAAATAAAGCAGAAGATTTATTAGGCGTTTATAAGTGCTGTTTATATATATTATAGGCCTTAACCTAGCATAAAAAGGCCTACTTGGCTTATAAGCCGCTATTACTGCTATATTTTTAAATTAGCTTAAGCGATCTAATGTTTTAAAACTAGTATTATAAATAATAGCGCGTGCAAAATCTATAGAACGCGCTTTTAAGGTCGCAGGCTGTTTAAACAAAGCATGCCGCTTTATATACTAACGTAAACAAAGGCATCGCGGTGCCGGCTTGGTTAGCAAGGCCTAGCATGTAAAAAAAGTCGCAGAACATAAAGTCGACCTAGGTAGCGTCAAGGTTAAGCTAGTGCAGGTTAGCTACTAATAAATACTTAATATAAAATTTACGCAAGGCCTTTTTAGCCAAGGCGCTTGCGGTAATATTTTTAATGTTATACTTTTGCAGCAGCAAAACAAAGCAAGCAAAATAGCTTAAAAAGTGCTAGTTATATAACTTTTTAAGCTGTTTTTAAAACGCAGCTATATATTTATATAAAATATAATAATATAAATAGCTATGCTAGCTAAGCTAGCAGAGCTAGCTTGCTTAAAAGTTTATAAATGCTTTATATGCTTTTGCTTTAGCTTTTATTTAAGCAAAGCAGGTCGGGTGCTAAGTTAAAACTAAAAATAAACAAGCGTAGCAAAAGGCTAGCAAAATATAGTTGTCGATAAACTAGGCTTATATATTAAATAGTAAATAAAACATTTAGTGTTTTAAAATCGGCGGAGCATTAAAGAAAAAAAAATAAACAATATTATCTTAGCTTAGCTTAAATATATTAAGTTAAATATTTTAAGTCTAATAAAACGCTATAAAAGTAAATATATAATATATATTTTAAAAGATTAAAGTAATAAATATAAGCAGATAAAATAAAGCAAAGTCTTTAAATAAAAAAACTATTAATAATTAAAACTAAATAAAATAACTATTAATATTATATTTATATATAATCGCAAGTTGTTTATAAGTTGCATAATATTTTTCTTTTATTAATAAAAATAATAGTTTAGCCTTGTTAATATTAAAAAAAGTATACTAAAAAGAAATAAAAAGCGTTTAAAGCTTAGCGCAAAAAGTAAAAAAATTTACAAGGTTATTACTTTTAAATAAATTAATATATTTAATAGTTTTACCTTATATAATATATTTTATTATTTTTTTTATTATTAAGCTAGCTATATAAAATGGCTTATTTAATAAAAACAGCAGGTAAATATATTATAAAAACTTTTAAAAATATTAAGTAAAAAAGAGGGGAAGGGGGGGGGGCAGGGGCAAGGCGAGGGGAAAAGAAAAAAAAAAAAAAAAAAAAAAAAAAAAAAAAGAAAAAAAATAAAAAAAAAAAAAAAGAAAAAAAAAAAAAGTGTAAAATAATGTACTATAAGTATATAAAGGCAAGTGTATATATAAGATTTGCCGGTAAACCTAGTCTTATTAAATATATAATAAAGTAAGAAACTATTAATAAAGCTAGCTATAATATAAAAAAGTCGGGGTAAAAATAGCTAGTATAAAAAGAGGTGTTTTAATAATAATAATATTTTAATTAAAAAAAAACAAGGGTAAAACAAGTAATAAAAATAAAAAAGGAAAAAAAGTTATTAAAGCAGCAGTAAGGCTACTAGTAGTAAAAGAAAGGCCTAGAAAAAGCAAAGAAAAAAAAAAGGCTGCGCTTTTAAAAAGAGCTAAAAGTTTAACATTAGGTAAAAAGCTGCTACCGTTGCTATCGCTGTTGCTGTTGCTGTTGCTATCGCTGTCGCTGTTGCTGTCGCTGCCGCTGTCGCTGTTGCTATTGCTGCCGCTGTCGCTATTGCCGTCGCTGCCGCTGTTGCTGCCGCTATCGCCGCCGTCGTCGCTATCGTTGTTATTATTGTTATTATTATTGTTGTTGTTGCTAAGACTAAAAGGTATAAAAAGCTGGGTAAATAATAGGGTTAAAGCTTATAAAAAAGCGGTAGCAGCAGCAAAAAAAGCTTTAAGTAAATTAAAATAAAAAAAAAAAAAATAGCTAGCTAAAAAAGTAAAATAGCTATTTATAAATATAAAAAATAAGCAAGCCTGCTGCTAGATATAATAGCAGTAAAAAAAAAAAGTATTAGTCGGTAAAGTTAACAAGATCGGTATAATAGGCAGGGTAATATTTTTAACTTTAACCTTGTTTTTTTTTTTTGCTGCTGCTGCTGCTGCTATTTAATAAGCTAGCATAGTTGGACGCGCTAAGACAAAAAAGATATAGATTTAGCTGCTTAGTTAAAAAGCTTTCTTTTAAAGTTTAGCGGCGCGCTAAGTCTAGGCTTTTTTCTGCTTGCGCTAGCTACGTTTAGTATTTAATAAAAGCGTTATACTAAAAAACCTAAAAAA
Organism: Xylaria sp. FL1042; assembly: GCA_022495085.1. Classification (NCBI taxonomy): domain Eukaryota; kingdom Fungi; phylum Ascomycota; class Sordariomycetes; order Xylariales; family Xylariaceae; genus Xylaria; species Xylaria sp. FL1042. Next base: position 24,387 of record MU380451.1, read on the forward strand.
TAATAAGCGGGCAAAGCTTTAAAAAAGCGCTAAATATTTAAATTTAATTTAAAAAAAAAATAAATTAAACTTTAGCAGAAAATAATAACCTTAAAAAAAAAAAAAAAAGCAGGGCTATATATAATTAAAAAAAAAAAAAAACTAAAGCTAAAGTAATAAAATATATTAGTTTATACTAGCTTTGGACTAGCTTTGCACTAGCTTTATATTAGCTTTATATTAGCTTATTACAAGCTAATATAAAAAAAAAAAAAAAAAGATAAAAAAAAAGGAAAAAAAAAAGCGAAAAAAAAGTAAAGGCGGCCTTAGCAATAAAAAAAGTAAACAAGAGAAATTAAAAAGAAAAAAAAGGAAAAAAAAAAAAAGAAAAAATGTGGGGTACGCTTTTATATATAGCTAAGCGTAAAAGAGAGAGGCACGTGTATTTTAAAGACCAAGCGGCAGCAGAAAAAAAAGCGGCTATAATTAAGTTTAAATATTTTATTTTATATAGCAGCGCTTAATTAGCTATAGCAAAGGCCTAGCAAAGATAATAATATAGCGCTATATATTTTAATTAGCTGCTGCTTTAAATTAAAAGGCAGCGTTAAGGTTAAGCTAGTATAGGTTAGCTGCTATTAAATATTTGTAATAAAATATATGCAGCGCCTTTTTTATTAAGTTATATATATATAGCCAGGGCTTTAATATTATATATTTATAAAAGCAGCTTAAGATTAATAAAATAATTTATAAAGTGCTAGCTAGTTAGTTATAAAGTATTTAAGACTAACGCGTCTTTTATATAAGCAGGACCACTAACTACTTAATTAAACAGGCCACTTTTTAAGACTTTTATACATATATTTAAAAATCCTTTGTTTTTTTTTTAATAAAAATAGCTAAGCTATATAAAGAAGCTAACGTACGGCTTGTTCTTTAGGCTCGCAAAAATAACCTGTGTTTATTTATATAAAGCGCTGTAAAAATTTATAATATTTTTTATACAACTTTTATTTAAAGAACATATAGTTATAAAGTAAAAAATAAAACATTATTTTTAAAGTTTAAATTAATTAAAAATAAAAAGAATTTTATTATATAATTTATTTTAGACCTAGTCGCGCGATTGTTTTTATTTTAGTATAGTAATATTTAAAATATAGCTAACTAACTACTAGAACTTTGCGGAAAACACCTTGTAAAAAAAAACTAAATGTTAAACTTTATATAAAGGCAATTAAAGCTTATAATATAGTTTAACTAATAAATTAATTATTAGCAAGTATTAAATAAAAATTTAATTAAATATTACGCTTGGTTTAATCTTATATAAAAAATAATAACTAATAATAGGATTTAAAACAAAAATATATATAATTTTAACAAAACTAGGTTTATAATAAGTAAAATTATGTCCGACCTTATAATAATTATATTTAAACGTATATAAAAGCTATAAGCTGCTTAACCAGGCAATTAAAACTAGTTTATAATTATTCAAGCTATTTTATTATATAGTTATATTATTTTATTTTATATTATTTTAGCAAGGTAAAACTATTTATTACTTTGGTATAAAAATATTAAATTACCGGGCAATTAAAGAGTAGGTATAACTAAAAATAGTTAAATAATTAATAAGCAAGGCTTAAATTAAATTAAATATTTTAATTAATATATAAAAGCTTATATAAAAAGTTATTACTACCTTTTTATCTTTAATAACTATAAAAGCTACCACTTATATAAATTTAAGTCGTATTATAAAAAAAACAATATTATTACTTTTTATATGCTTTTTTATTTTTTTTATTATTTTTAGCCTTTTAATATTAAGTGTTTTAGTTTTTTAAAATAGTTGTACAGCAAGCAAATCAAATACTTAATATGGGCGCATATTACGCATATTAAAAAAGAGGATTTTTTAACTGCGTTTTTTTACGTGTTTAACAAAGCAATGATTTTAAATAATGCACGAAAGGGGTTTAAAGGAGCAGGATTGCTGCTATATAATCTAGATTATATTATTAACTAATTAGATTATTGTTTAATTACTTCTTAAGTTAAACCGTTATTTTCTTAATTATTTAACTATTATATTATGCTAAATAATCTTATAAAAGCGAATTCATTATTTTAATATATTAAAGGAAGGATTATACAATATTAGGATAACTTTTTTATATTTATTATCTAAGGGCTAGGCTAAATAACGTAGAGTATAACCAATATTATGTATTGTCTTGCGTTATTAAAAGGGAAGGTCGCAACTTTTTAAAAAATAAATCACTAGCTTAGCCGCTGTTGTTGTACGAAAAGAACTTAACTATAGAATAAAGGCTCTTTTATTATAAAAGAGGCAAGAGATTTATAGGCTGCAAGGGATTTTTGTACGCAAAAAAAAAAGGAAAACTATTGGGATAATTGTTGTATAAAAAGAAAAAAAACCTGCGCAAAACGCTATAAAGTCTATAGCAAACCTAGTTATAATGTTTAAACTTATGAAAATAATATAAAGATATTTAGTAAACCAAATTTTAAATAATAAATGGTAATTATATAAATGGTTATTAAATTATAATTAAATATATATATAAAGGTCTTAAAAAGTGGCCTATTTAATTAAGTGGTTTACTTACGTAAAAAATATATTTAATCTTTAAACGCGCTGGTATATTTATATAAAAGGTAATATTATAGGTAGCTATACTAGCGCGCGCAAGAGAAAAATAAGCCTAAGACTAGATTAATGCTATATTTATTTTTTAGCTTTAGCTTAAGTAAAGCTTATAAAGTGCTAGGTAAAAATAATAAGTAGGTAAGCTTAGTAAAAGGCTAAAAGTATATAATTGTTTTTAAATTGCTTTTGTTTTTTAAATAGCATGTATAATATTTAGTGCTTTTAAATAGTAAAGGCTTTAAGGGAAAAAAAAAAAAAAAAAAAAAAAAAAAAAAGTAAGTGAACTATATTATTTTAACTAAGTTTAAATAAGCCGAGCTAAATATTTCAAGTTTTATAAGGCATAGCGTTGCTTAAAGTATAATATATATTTTATAAAATAAAAGTTGTAAACGTAAGCAAATAAAACAGCTAAAAAAAAACTAGGTAAAAAGAGCTAGTAAAGAATAAAG
>MU380451.1:30000-34208 GCA_022495085.1 Xylaria sp. FL1042
AACTGCTTACTATATTATATTATATTATATTATCTTGTTTAACTTGCTAGCTAAGATATTTTATATAGCATGTTTATTTTTGCTTAAGTTTTTATATGCGATATTATTTTTAGCTTTTAATTTTTAAGTTTAAGTTTATTATATTTTTTATATAAGCTTTAACTGCTTATATAATAATAAATTTAAGCTAAAATATTATGCTTAAATTATTAGCCGATAAGCTGTTTATAAAAATAAATAGCTTTATATAGTTTAAGTTAAAAAAAATAAACGTAAGTTTTTAATATAAGTTATTTATTTGCTATTTAACTTGTTTATTTATTTAGTTAATTTATGCTTTAATATTATATAATTATAAAGTAGCTACTTAAGCTGCGACAGCAAAGTCGCACGCAGCTTTTAATTTATATATACTATTAATAAATGCTTTTTTTAAGCTTATAAAAAAATATACGCTTAAGCAAGCAGCTTTTTTTATATAAAGGCTAACTTTATTTTAGCTAGATTTTATTTAATTTATAGCTTGGCTTTTTTTTAGGTTATTATAATATTGCCTTTATATAAAAAAAGCTTTCTGCTATAGCATTTGATTAAGTAATTAAATTAAAAAACCGGCGCTTTTTTTTTAAGCTTTACATAAAATCTTGCTTATTTAAGCTTTTTTTTTTTTTTGCGCAAAAAGAACTTTAGCGTTGTAAGGCTTAAAATATTGTTTATTTATATTTTAGTAATTCTTAAAGCATTTAGGCTATTATACGCGGGCAGCAGGCATAAGCTATATATAAATATTTATATTTTAACCTTTTTTTTATAGTGTTAAAAGTAGGTCTTAAACTAGTATAGCCTAGACTTAGCCAGGCTATTAAAAAAGGTTGCATAATTTATAAAATAGCCTTTAAAAAGAGAAAAAGTATTTATTTTTTAGCGCTAAGAGTAAATAAGTATAATTATTACGCGATAGCTTGTTTTTTAATTAAATATAAGCTTAGGTAATATTTTTAAGCTTATATAATATTTTAAAGTCTTATATAAAAGTAGGTTTAAAAGCTAAGATTAATTATTAACTTTATTTATTAAATTATTAATAATTAAATAAAAACTATGCTTTTTTTAGCATTATTATATTTTTATATAATTAGTTTTAACTTTTTATATAGCTTAGTATTTTTTTTTTTTACCTTTTTATATAAAGCAAGATTTAAAAATATGCTTTTTTTTATATATATTTAAGTTATACGTAATAAATTTAAAAACATTTTATGCGATAAGCTTATTAATTTTTATTATATTTAATTTTTTAAATGCTTTTTTAAGGGTTATAATGATTTTATTTGCGCAAAGCTTAGTTGCTAGCTTAAAAGTTTATTGTTTTTTTAAAGTTAAAAAAATTAAAGCTGCTTTATTTTTATATAATAAGTAAATAATAGGTTTTTTTTTTAGCTGGCCGCGTTTTTTCTGCGCTATTATTAGTTATACTAATTATATATTATTATTTTTAAAGTTTTTTCTTTAAGCATTTATTATGCGATAATATAGCTTAATTAGTATATATTAGAAATAGATTAGTTTATTAATCGATATAATAATTATATTTAATTTTTTAATTGCTTTAATTTTATATAGTTTTTTTTATTTGTTTTTTTTTTTTTTTTTATATAAAAACTTTGCTATAAAGTAAAAGTATAAATATATTATATAATAATAAACTGTTTTGTTTTTTTTAATCGCACAGCTAATTTTTTTTAATTTTTGCATGGTTTTCGCGCGGTATTTTTATTACTTTTTAAACAGCAGCTCTTTTTTATATAAAAGCTAAAAAAAAGAAAAAGTTTTTATTAATATAAAAGTATGCTTTTTAAATAAAAAAAGTTAATATAAAGCTAGTCGGCCTAGCTATATTATTTAGCGCCTTTTATTATTATTAGTAAAATTAACTTATTATTTATATATACGTCGATTTTTTTTTAAAAAATATTATATATATATTTTAATAGTTTATGCGCTTATTTTATTTTTTAGACTATCTAGCTAGTATATTTTTATAAATATTTTCTAGCATTATATGCTTATTATTTTTATATAGTTTTAAAATTTATCTAATAAAAAATTTAGTTTAAGGTTATATATAATAATATTTAAAGGTTTTTAGTAGATTTATTGCTTATTTGCGCGTATAATATTTATTATTATTTTGTAAATAAATTTATAATTGTTTTATATAGTAAACTTTTTAACGCAGCGTAATGCTTTATTATATGTTTAGCAATAATAATAAACTTTTTAAATTTTTTTTAAAATTAGTTATTTAATTTTTTGCTTTATATAAAAGAGTATTTTATATAATTTTTTTATATAAGAATATTTAAAAGTATTAATATAAGCGCTGCAGCTTAGTTTTAGTAAAATAATTAGCTGTTTTATATAAGCTAATATTTAAAAAAAAAAAGTGTTTTTATTTATATATAATAAAAACAGGAATAAAATAATAGCCTTATTTTTTTTACACGATAATATCTTTTATATTAATAAAGTATGCTTTTTAAATAGTTTATATTCTTATTATTTAATAAAAATAAAAATAGCGTAAAAGTTATTTAATATATAAAATATTATATAATTAATCGGGCTATTAATTTTTATTGTTTTAAATAAATCTTGTTATATAATTTTTGCTTAAGCTTATTTTTGCTATCTTTAAGAGCTTATATAATTTTTATATAAAGGTTATTTTATATATATGCTTGCTTTTGCTTACGGTTTTTTTATAATTAAAAATTTTAATTTTAAAGCGTTTATATTTTAAATAATGCCTTAGTACTTTATATAATACTAGTTATTAAATATAAATTAATTAAAAGGTTTATTTATTATAGTTGCTTAAATATCTTTTTAAGTTATATAATATATAAATATATTATTTATAAAATATTATATTATGTTTTTATTATATATATTAGAATTATTTTTTTTTTTTTTTTTTTTATATAAATTTAAATAGCCTTTATATTTGCTAAAATAAATAAAAAATTTTACTAGCGTAGGTTTATTGCTAAATATTATTTTATGCGTTATATTAAATTAAAATATTAATTTTTTATACAAGACCTTTTTTAAAAAAATATAATAGCTTAACTAATAATTTTTTTTTTAGTAAATAAAGCGTTTTTTTTTTATATATATATTTTTTTATAAATAAATATTTATATAATTTTAACTAAAGTATTATTTTTATATATTGTAAAAATATTATTTAATGCTTTTATATTATATAAAATAACGATTAGTTTATTTATAACGCCGGCTTATATAAATAATATATATTTTTTGCCTTTTATATAAAGTGTTTATTTAATAGACTGCTTTTTTTTAACCTGGAGATATAAGCAGAGATTAAAATAAAAGCTTTTATATATAAGTTTTAAAAAAATAAAAAAGGGCTGTTTTAATTAAATTTTAATATATTTTTATATGCTTATATAATAGTTGTGCTAAAATATATTTTTTTTAAATATTTTATTTTTAATATTTTTTATGCTTTTAATAGCTTGTTAATTATAATTTTTAAAACTTTATATAAAGTAATATTTTTTTTTTGCTTATATATTTATATAAAAGTAAGATTTATCTAGTTAATTTAATATTAGTTATAGTTTATAATTAAATTAAAGTATAAATTTATAATATTATATATTTTTTTTTATATATAAGTAAAGCTAATATAATATATATATAATAATTTTTTATATAATTAGTTAAAATAATTAAAAATAAAACATAAAACTAGTTTTTTATAATTTTTATATTATATTTTATTATAAAGTAGATTATATAATTTTTTAAAATAGTTTTTTTTTTTTTTTTGCTGCTAGATTTTTAAAAACATTTAATATTTTATTACTACTAAATTAATTTTATTTAAAATATTATAAACAAATAAGATTTTAATTAAAAATTTAAATATATATTTTAATTTTTAATATTATATAAAATATAGGTTGCTGCTTAAAAGTCGGTAAATAAAAGGTATTATAAATAAAACTAAATATTTTATTATATATTAAAAAAAAAAATGTTATTTTTTTAGCTTGTTTTAATTTGTTTATATATTAAGTATAATAAATTAATAGCGCTTTATAAATATAATAAAATTGTTTTTTTTTTTTTAAAAAATATATTTTTACTGCTTTATTATTATTTTATATATAATA
>MU380452.1:8458-34003 GCA_022495085.1 Xylaria sp. FL1042
GCGACGCGCACAAAAATTTTTGGTTAAAAATACAAAAACAAAACAAAACAAAAAACCCCCCCGGGGGGGGGGGGCGCCCAGAAAGAAAGGGGGTTTATTTTTGTGCTATGAATACGCGAACGGAAATGGGCTAACTGTTCGCCTAGGAGCGACAAACTATAAGGGAAATATCCTCTTTGCATCCGAGGGTCAGGGTCCAGACAAGGCATCAGACCTTGTGATTATGAACCCTAGAGAGCCATACAATACTACAGGTAAAATTGCCAAGCCAGAAGTTCGATTCGACATATCTTACTCATGAATACTCCAGTACTCGTGAACAATTATTTCGGTCGTCAGTTCAATTCTCTGAACGACATTGCCATCAACCCACGGAATAAGGAGGTATACTTTACGGACCCCATATACGGGCGACTCCAAGATTTCAGGCCTGCAGAAGGGCTCCCGCACCAAGTATACCGATACAATGATAAGACCGGTGCTGTTACCATTGTAGCTGATGGGCTTAGCCAACCTAATGGTATGTTCCTGCTAAGTAGTGCGCATAACATCATGTCATTTGAGTAATGATTCATCTCTAGGGATAACTTTCTCCCCTACCGGTTCGCATGCGTACATCGCCGACACCGGAGCGCAACAAGTATTTTGGGGACTAAATGCAACTTTTCCGGCCAGCATGTAAGCCATCACTATACCTTCCTATACCATGATGACCATCATCACCGTGCAAATCGCTAATTAAGAGCACAGTTATCGATATGACGTCGCAGACGACGGGACATTTTCGAACCGGAAAACCTTCGCATATGTTCACTCCGGAGTCCCAGACGGTATGCGCGCTCAGTCATGACCTATCCGTATTACCCGTTACACTGACTTAGATTTCAACATGCTAGGCATCCACGTCGACACGAAAGGTCGTCTGTACGCTGCCTGTGGCGATGGCGTTCACGTCTTTAATCCCTCGGGGACCTTGATTGGCAAGATATTCCTCGGCCAGACGTCGGCCAACTTTAATTTTGCTGGGGAGGGGGGCATGGTCATCTGCGCAGAGACGGAGCTCTTCTATGCGAAAATGGCAGTGACTAGCGGTGCATACACAGGTGATTGCTAGGGTTTTTCTAGAGCGAACCCTTATTTGGCTGGGAAGATCTAGGTCCTCGTGTGCCTAGAATGCTTAATTCAACTATCCTATGGGATATCAATTACCCCTAACACAACACAGTAGCATCCATGAACAGAGTATAGCCAAAAGAATTATCAATAGATTGCATTTATAATGCTACGTAATTATTTCTTCAATGAGTCTACATACTCCTTAACAATATCATCAGCGCTCTCATCCTTTGTTAACCCCAATCTCATGGGCGTAGAAGTATCGAAATCCGGCGACCAACTCCTCAGAATGCGCTCCATATCCGGATCCGTCTCCTCCCTCAAAAACTTCAGCTTATCCTCACCGCCGTGCTTCGCCAGCGCATCCATGAGCTCCTGTATCGACACAGAGACACCAGGGATGTTGATGTGTCGGATATGCTTGGGCATCTTATCGGAGTCCATATGCAGCACCCGAAACAAGTTCTCCTGCAGACTACTCGGGGAGCACAAGAATGACCGGAACGAGCGATCTTTCAGCGGAATCACGCACTCCTCCCCATTCATCGGCTCGCGGATCATGCCGGACAGGAACGACGAGGCCGCGTTCGTCGGCCGTCCAGGTCTCACCACGACGCTGGGAAACCGCAGTATGAAAGCGTCGATGAAGCCCTTGCGATGCATATCGTTGATAAAGACCTCCGTCAGCAGCTTGTGCGCGCCGTACGTGCCCTCCGGCGTGGGGGTCACATTGTCCGTGACCTTCGCCGGCAGAGGCTGGCCGTATACGGCCTGCGACGACGAGTAGATGACGCGCAACCCGGGATTAGAAGCGCGCAGCGCCAGAAGCACGTCGCGCACGCTGTTCACGTTCACGGCGAGCGAGAGGTCGAAGTTGGCTTCCGACCCCGCTGACATGATCCCGTGGAAGAGGAAGACGGCGTGCAGGGGCTGCGCCGCCGCGAGCAGGGTTTGGATGAATGAGGCGTCGGTTATGTCGCCTTTCAGACATCGTGCGTTCTCCGGGTGTTTAACGCCTGGTGGGACCACGGGGTCGACGAGGTCTGTTAGCACCACGTTGTACTCTGGGTCGTTCAGCAGACGCTGTGCTATTAGGGGCCCGACGAGCCCGCCGGCGCCGGTGATGAGGATGTTTTTCGTCATGGCGGATGAGGGATAGGAGGATCTGTGTCCTTTCTTTCCCCCCTTTTTTTATTCGTGCCTCTCTCGACCTCGCAGGGCGCTGTTTCAATACTTTTTTTTCTTAGTTCGCTATTTCAGGGAAATACTATAAATATGAACAATAGAAGCAAAAGAAGTATGAAATAGTTAAGAATTGCAAGGCATTAAAGCCCCTTGAGAATGAGTCGTCAGGTGCACGACATCATGGCTTTTGCCGGGGCTCAATATCGCGAGACGGCGGGGAATGCGGGGATTGGAGTCCATCGTGCGGAGAGCGTGCGTGCGTGGGGGAAGAAATTGGGGGTAAAGAAGTGTTCGCCGTGTCATGAGTCGTGGAGTGAGAACCGATGATGGCATGGCCAATGATGTGGACGCCGATGCCGCTTCGGCTTTGTTAACTCTCGCTAAGTCCCGTAGTATGAGATCGCTGTCCTCGGTCGCTCAGGTAGTAGTAGTAATACGAACGGATACTCGGATAACTTTTAAGCTTGGGCAGATTTCGAGATCTAATGCGCCATTTTTATACCTATCATAGACTAGCAGCTTGAGAGTATTGCGAATCATTTGCATCATGACACTAGCACAAACAAAGCGGTGTTGTGTGTGATTAGCAGCCATTCTAATTGGAGAGTTCAGAGATCCTGACACTAAACCCGCAAAAAGACTATGTTATGTAACAGTAGATGTTTCTGCAAAGAGGCTTGGCTACGTGGCCACCAGAAGATGTTAATCGAACAAAGACTCATCTGTACATCTGTGTCTGGGCTCACACTTGTTGCTCAAACTCTGATTTCTCTCTCTCAATGCCTTGCGTTTGGGACCCTTCGGTCTTCGGTCTCCGACTAGAACAGCGCGGCATTCATGACGATGCATTCCGCTGAAGATCTGAATAATTATCTAAGGCTGGCTTATATCAGGTGCATGAAAGGGAGACTTCTGGCAAATGAATGAGTTTTATATCTCCATGAGTTGCGCCAATGCTTAGAATTTGGCGTTGGACGAGCGAGATGACATAGTGCAGGTAAGCACCGGTTCTACTCGGACAATCCATGCGTAGCGAACACCGAAATGGTCAAACAACGGTATCTTTCTATACCGATGTCCTGCCTCTATTGTCACACGAGAGCTCGTACGAATCGGAAACGTAATTTGTCCAGAGCGCCTTACGGGCGATGACCGGGACATTGAGAGTCATGAATCACGCGATCGGTCAGTAAGCTTGTCCCGATATAAATGTAAGAAAAGCCAGAGCAACAGAGAGGAAGAAACAGTCAAATTACTTTGTTCAATTCCCCAGCGCGCCCTGATCCAGACCAAAACAACTTCAGCCTCTCGATATAATGCCATCCTCATCATCTCCACGTACGTATTACCCGTGTTGTATGCCGCATCGATATGTTCTACGGCCGTATCCATAACCTCTGGCTTTCAAGTTCCTTAAAATTTTAGTGATAATTCACTCATTGTATTCGATAATCTTATTCGCTTGCTGAATTAAAACTTCGTCATAGATGTCCTTATTGCCGGTGCGGGCTTAGGTGGCCTGACACTGGCACAAGCCCTTCGAAAGCAAGGGATATCCTACGAAATATTCGACAGGGAGAAAAACGAAAACGAAAGACGACCAGGATGGGTCATCGGTCTGCACAAGTAAGGCAAAACATTCCGTCATCCAGTGAATAGGGAGCTAGCGAACTGACTCGTTAATAGTATGCTCGATGACCTCAAAGAGTCCATCCCAGATGACCTGCCACCAATCTCCTCATTGAGCAATCTCCTTCCTTTGACGAAGTATCACCCTGAGGTCATTTACTACAACCCTGAGAAGCCGAATCAGCCCAAGATCGGTGTACGTGGTGACGAGTCCGGCTGGATTGTTCGAGCTGCTCGTCATAAGATCGTCCGATGGCTGGAAACGCACATCCCGGTGCAGTATAACAAGCGGATTGTCAACATTGAAGAGGGAAGGGACAAGGTGAAAGTCTACTTCCAAGATGGAACATCCGCTGAAGGTGACATTCTTGTCGGTGCCGAGGGAGCCCGAAGCCCCAGTACGTATAATTCCATGACGCGAAATTGTTCTATGAGTGGATTGGATGAAGCTGATTCTCGACGAAGCTCGGAAGCACCTCCTAGGTAAAGACCCTATTACGGTACCGCCGATGGCGATCATCGATGGCACCTGCATTCTCAAAGGCGAAGAATTGGATGAACAACTTCGTCTCGGTCATTCCCTCTATATCGTGGATATGGATTCTACCAATGGCTCGCCAATGGTTTTCTTGGTCACTTTGATTGAGATGAACCCTGATGGCGAGTCAGGAAGGATCTCCTGGGCTTTAATCTGGCCTGATGAGTATGCATCCCAGTGTTTCCTATTTTCCCTAGCCAATGCCAACTCCTCTTCTATTCACAGTCCCCAAAATATTTATGGGGTTCGCATCATATCTTGAAACTAACCACTGTACCGAGTAGAGGTGCTGTCAAAGAGGACTTCTGGATTTACAGCGCTCCTGCTCAGGAGAAGTACGATTTTGTAGTCGAAAAGACTAAGGATCTGCCGGCCAAGTTTCTCACTACACTCAAAAGATCGGATCCTGAGACTACCGTCCCAGGACTCAGACTTGTAAGCAAAACCCCAATTGCTCATTAAGATACCTCAGAGTCATGGCTAATTCTATCCACGGCAGCATACCCTACTCATGGACTCGATGCCAACCGGACGAATCACACTGCTAGGTGACGCCGCTCACGCCATGACTCCCTGTAAGTATACCGCACAAGTAATATGAAGACGAATGCTTATAATTTGGTATAGTTCGGGGTGAAGGCGGCTTCCACGCTCTAAAGGATGCACTAAACCTGGCCAGGGCTATTGGCAAGATCGACAAGGATAATATCGAGAATATTAAGGAGGTCTTTGGTCCATACCAGGTCGAGATGCTAGAGAGAGGCAGCAAAGCCGCTAAACTATCCGAGGAATCTTTTGCGAAGAAACGAGATTTCGGAGCTGCCGACGCTGAGTTCTATACAGCTTGGGGCCGTCTTATGGGCCCTTTGCCTGACGAAGATTAGGTATCCTGATGGGAGCTGTGCGAGAGTAAGGTGTATTTGGCTATATGTCAAGTACCTAAGACCATTAGAATTGATTTTCTATGCCTATGTCTACCTAGCGCATGTGTTACGCGGAATAACTGCATGATTCTCGGGAGGATCAAGAATGCCGGGGTTCTACTCAGCGGAACAGCCTGCTAAGACTCTCACCTAGAAGCAGCATAAGACGTATTTATTTGAAGAGAAGGCATTCTTGAATCCCCATTTTGAAAAATAGAATCTTCTTAGATGAAATTTGCTTGAAGACTTACGCTGTTGCGCAGTGACAATATAGTCAGCATGTTTGCCATATTGCACCACATCATCTCATCTAACAACAAATAGACTAGACAAAAATATCGGGAGGGTCGTTATTGATGGTTTACCCTAGGTTGCAACTTGCGCCTCCTTTGGGTTGGATTTATGCTGTTCTATGAATTAATAAATAGGCGAAAAGAATAAAATGATTAAGGCATCTATATGCTTCATACTGTCCGAAATCTATAACTATAATAATTATTCTATAATCATTCTCTCTTAGTAGCATTTGACTGATCGGCACTCCTCAATACCGCAGCGGATTCCTTTCTAGACATCTCTCTTTTCCCTACGATGCCCGTTCCCCGAAAAGCAACACTGACAACTACTACGCAAAAGAGGCTAAGCCCAACATTGAACCAATTCGCTGCCCTAATGCTCACTATTGAAGGCTCGTCCCATTTTGTGATCTTTCCAGCCTGTTCCACCGAAACGCCTCTTTCCCTGGCAAGGACCGCTGTCTGAATAGCAGTATCAATAGCGAGTCCTATAGCTCGCCCTACTCCAGCCGAGGCATTTATGAGGCCTCCTCCCAGTGCCTGGTCTTCTTGTGGTAGAGACTTCGATGTGAAAAGTGTTAAGCAAGGCCAAGTAATATCAGCACCAATCACGGACAAAACGAACGCCGGTAGTCCAAAGGCGAAGTAAGATGTGGATCGAGGAAGCGGTACGGCGAATAGCAAGCATGCAATAGACATTGTTGTGTTTGCGCACACGAGTAGCATCCAAGTTGGGACCCGTGAGATTAGTCGGCTGACGACGAAGGCGACAAGGGTACCTGTGACGCCAGTTGGGATGAAACGTAGAGTCGTGTCGAGGGGACCGAGGCCTTGGTAATCCTGGAAGAAGTATGTCGCATACACTATGAAGTTGTTAAAGCTGGAGAAGAAGAGCGCCATGATCAGCAAACCCGCACAGAACCTCCTGTTCTTGAATATAGAAACCTTGATCAACGGTTTTCTCGTAGTGCGATTTTCCTGGTACCACTGCCAGGTGTAGAAAACACCAAGTAGAATGACGGAGACTACGATCAGGACGGAAACCCAGGGCGTGCTCCAACCCACGACGTTGCCCTCTGTTAATGCAAACAGAAGAGCGAGCAGACCTGCTGTAACGAGGAACCCTCCCAGCCAATCCACAGATTTAAGAAGAGCACGCCCTTTCTTATCTGGGGTCAGGGAGGCTGGCGGAGGGGGTATAAAGAAGAAACCTGCAATCGTGACCACAACGCCGAGTGCTCCCAAAGTGCCGAACACCCATTTCCAGCTCGTGGCTGAGGCAATGCCACCCGCAAGGAGATTGCCAAAGACGCTCCCTAGAGGCGCTCCAGAAGCTATCGGGAGATTAGCACGGCGCCGCTGGAAGAAAAATAACAAGCAAGGATTAAACACACCATAAGCGCTAAATGCATAGTTCTTAGCTTTCCCAGGGGGGAAGGTTACGCCTAAGATACCAATTGCCGTCGGCACATTTGCCGCAGCGCCCTAGAACAAGGAAAATTAGATGTTAAAGGTACTTGATCCGTTGGTATCAGAATTGTTCTTACCAGACCCTGCAGCCCCCTGAATAGATCGAATGCGATCTCATTTGGCAGGAAAGGGTTAGCTATCAATGTCACAGCAACGAAAGCGCTACCCCAAATGAAGATATCTCGTTTGCCATAGACTGCAAAACGCTTGGAGTCAATAACTGCTATCCCGAGCGGGACTTATAAGTATTTTAGCAAGCCTGTTGAACATCACTCACTGTCGGCAATTCGACCCCAAAGTAACAAAAACGTTCCAAAAGTTAAGGCATAGGCTGAAACGATCCATTGAAGCCTGCTGTCGGGGATATTTAGTTCCCTACCGATTGTCGGCAGAATGATGACAACGGATTGGCTGGAAAGCGTCTACGTCGGTGTCAACGAAAGTTTCTAGCTTTCTCATTCTTTCTTTTCTCAAGTAGGCTTTACATTTAGGAAATTGGCTCCTGTGACTGTAGCCACAAGAGCTATACACCGCGGCTTGGAAAACGGTAGAGGTGGCTCATCTTCTTTCCACGACTCGGAGACATCGGACGCCGGCTCGGTCGATTCTCCAACGATTGTTTTCTCTCCAGTTTTCTCAATATCGTCCGACCTGTTAATCGAAGGGCCCACTATCGTTGCCATAGCCCTCGGGGAAAGAAAAAAAAAAGAAGGGAATATCTGGCTCTAAACTTTACAGTCGGCTAACATACAGGCTCCTTCACAACGGTGAGGACTTGAAGGAAAGAAAATTTCATCTGTATTATTGATCGGCAAGTTAACCGGGGTTCAAGGTATTGTACGATAAGCGAATGATGGGGCGCCAAGTCGATGAGTTACCCTAGCGAGGCCGAGAGCGGGCTTCGAATCCGGGGGCCATTTACTAATCTCATACTAGAATTGGAATAGCAGCACGGGCTATATGCCGCGCCTATATGCCGCGGATACGTTCTTCCTGCTTTCCCATCTCTGTACTTAGCAGCCCCGTTTCGTCGGGCGGGTACTGGAGGCAGGGCGGGTCGGGTCGCGATTTAAGGCCTTAATCAGCCGTGGAGCAAAATAGACTCCCTGACTAATACAGAGCAACAAAGTTGATAATACAATGTTGACATTCGTTCTAAGCATGTGTGATCGCTGAGATTTTATTGGTAAGGCTTTGAAATTCGGTCGGATACTCTATACACAAGCATTGAAGAGCTAAACATACACACGTATTAGCTACTGAGAAATCGGAATCATTGGTGAATAATCAGGGGTACGGTTTTGCGTGTGGAGGGGGGATCTTCTGGGATTGTGTACACTCATTCGTGATATCGATTTCCCCGAAAGGTGTAAATAAGCCGAGAAAGGCTCATGAGGGACTTAGCAGGAGGACTTGCTATATTGTATTTCTCAATGGTAGACCATGGCAGACCAAGCGCATCGATCTCCTTTCTAATTCTCGTCTCCCAACTATGTCAGGTGATAAACCGACCTACTAACATAGCTCTTATCTGTCGTATTATTAGGAGTGAATGAGAAGTCCTATACATGTCTTATTCGATCGCAAATAATAGTAGGGCGGTTGTGGTAGTGCGAGAGATTTCGATTCATCCACTCGGTCACATTATTCGCTCAGAGTGAGGGTGATACATGCCTCTACGTATGACGTCTTTGGTAGAATGGAAATAGAGTACATCATAAAACTTGTTTGAAACCCAAATAATCCCGACTTTTGAGCCAGCGGATATAGAACTCAAAATTCATAGATTTTTGATGCGGGGGTTGAACCGTAGAGATAATTGCGTAGGTGACAGGCATTTACGGAAATAAGGGCTCCAAGGGTTGCACTCATTATCGTGACCTACTACACCCTGTGACATTTATTCTCCGACTCCTGACTGCGACGGGTAGGCAGGCTGCGGAATTTGAGCTATTGCATTATTAAGCTCTGCTAGTATAATATGAGGTGCTATATTTCATCTAAAGAGCTCTATATTTTTTGTTCGTCTATCGACATCCGTCAACCTGCTCCCTTGGGCACGGGAGGCCACATCACTAATACATCGGCCCATAAGTGCGAAACTAGCGATGCGGGAGCCCATAAACCTTACACTTTGCGCATAGCGTGGAATGCTTCCTCTTTGGAGTGCTCGGGGGTTTAAAGCTATGGCATAGCTACCGCCTCATTCCGTTTCCTCAGGCCAGAAGAACCAGGCCAGGACGACGGCAAACTTGAGTGCGGCAGAAATCCACAAGGCGCCTGCGCAGCCAGCGGAGCTGTGAGCTAGGAGGCCACCTAGAATAGCCCCTATAAGGAGCAAAACCGGCGCTGCCACCCTTCTATTTCTGTCAACATTATGCGCAACCAGCAAATTGGCATCCGAAAAGAGATCACAGTAGATACTCGTAAGCACGACGCTCGTGAGAGCGTTATGCTTGAGCGCCCTGCTGGCTACAGCTTGCCCGCAGCTTTGGAACGCAATCAGGGCAATGGGAACAAGTTCCGCCCATCCAATTGATTCCTTTGGGTCCAAGGATTTCGGCCCAAAAGTGAGGATTGCTGCCGCTATGACAATCAATATGAGCTGCACGATAAACGAGGCGCACAGAACCCATCGTCGTTTTGGCGAGAAAAAGCGATGAAAAGAGCTGAAGAAGACCGATCCTACACAGAAGAAGCCGAGGGAGGTTCCTGACTTGATCCATCTGGTGGACTCATGGGGTGCAGCGATTCCTAAACCGAAATATACAGTGTTGCCTGCATTTTGTCAGCTCCCATTTCTCGACTGCGAAGTTGGCAATTGGGAAGAACGAACCGGTCTGCATGGAAACGAAAGAGCCCCATGTTGATATGGATGCGCTATCAAGTAGGCCGGTTACGATATAGCAGACGAGCAGCACCAAATCAGTCCAATCTCGCCGAATGTCCGTCGTCATGCTCTTGCGCCATCCTGACTTGAGTGGCCGGCCACCGCCTAATAATGGCTGCTCTTCGTCTCCCCGAGCGGTCGCGTTCCGCGCTGATCCATTGACGGCGCCATATCCGTTCGACGGAGTTGAAGGTGGCATTGGAAGATTGAAGATTTTGGCGTAGCTCTTCTGGTGTCTGTCGCTAAGGGTGTAAGGTTTGCAAAGAAGAAAAAAAGATGATGATGGAGGAACAACGTTGAGCTAACGTAAGTGAGCAGGAAAGGGAAGTTTGAAAAGCGATCACCGAGATTTTCCGTTTTGCCGATACCTCAACCCAATAGGCCAAGACTGCACTAATTTGTCCTCCCTTACTATCGCGGTAGGTGATATCGTCGGAGGATATCGAGGTGGAGGAAGTTCATGGTACAAAGCCACGCTGTAAGCCTCCGGACTCGCTTCGGAGATACTACCTAGTTATACTCCGTATGCTGAGTACTTAAGTAGCCAATGAGCGATACATTTGTGTGACGTAGACGAAAACCCCCCTTCCCGACATGCTGAAACCTAAGCTTGGCTGCGTTACCCTGCCCAAAAGTTCGGGGCGCTATCATAAAGCACGGCCAATTTTCATCTCCAAGTACGGAGTAGTAGTGTCTATAATTACCACCATATTTCTTGGCTCCAACACGCAAACGGTCCTTTCTGCTTCAGCAACATTCTCTTTCACCACGGCGCTTACGACGGAACAATGTCTTGATCGAAACTAGTGTTTTGGCTAGTTGGTATTTAGCCCATTCCTATACCCCCCGTACTATTAGCATGACCTAAGACGGGTCACCCACTATTTACTATCTCATAAGTAGTTTAACCTAGGTGTGATGGGCTGGACTAAGTGTCTCTCCACAAAGAAAGTACCGTAGCACTGACATCATGGGACTACTATGAAAAGCTTGGCAAAGTGCTTTGATAATCCCTAGATCATGAGAAAGCTCTCTTTCCTACTTTCGTATTCGTTACTCAAGACCTACCGATGTTATAGTAGATAGTCTAGTGAACTGGCAGGCATACTTATAAACGACGGCCGGTAAATCTTAAATAGACCTTCGGTCGCAAAAGTTGCCGAGACATAAAGTTCGACAGGGGTTCCAAGCTACCGGTTCAAATACCTCACAGTAGATGCACGCGTAGCACAACCCAGCCTACCTGGTAAAGGTTGGAGACGGTAACCACGGCACGCCACACCCATGTTGCGGCAAGAGACGAAATCTTCCTGTTTCATAGGCGGTGGCACTTGGAGAATGCTCGGCTTTGCTTCGGTATCGAGAGCGTCTACGCCCAGCAGCTATACTACAGTAACAGTAATGATACCGAGCTGCTGACTCAATTCGTGTGCACCCATTTCCAGGGTCCCCTAATAGGATGGCTGGATTGGTGAACCTCTGGATTGAGGCCAGACTGCCCCAACACTTGTAACATGTCTCTATTCTATCTAGTTAAGGTACATTGGCTTGTCGATGTGGAGGGGGACCTGGCCCAGTTAATCATCAACATGCAGGGGAAGCTCGGAGAGTCGTTTACGACATAGCTCCGTATCGTACCTTTCACCATCGCATGGTTTTGTCTTTTTCTCTGTCGTTTGTTTCTCTCTTATCGCACCACATCCTTTTAAAACAACCAACCCTCCACCACCTTTGTTTAATTGATGCTCTACTATATTCTCTTGGTCCCAAGCTCTCGGCTTTTTTCAATTCAGATCATCCCAGCCAACAACAATGCAGCTTCTTCGCTCTCGCGATAGCTCCGTGTCGCGACTCTTGCTCGCAGGGCTTGCTTTGAGCAACTCCGCGCTCGCCGTTCCCGTCCAAGACAGCCCACGCCAATATCTTCTAGCTGGTCTAGATCTACCTCCTAAATATACCAAGAAGACTAAGTCGCCGTATAATCCTGATTACAGAGACCCCTATGATGGTGCCGTCGATGCAGTTGGAAAAGAACTAGATCCTTTACCATATCGGAACGGCCTGGGCGCCTCCGTCCTGGGGCCGTGGAACTGGGAACGCTCTCGCCAGAGCCCAGATCTCGTGCGCCCACCAAGCACTGACCACGGTAACATGGCTAATATGCGCTGGAGCTTTGCCGACTCCCACGTTCGAATTGAGGTCAGAACCTTTCCATATCTTGTAATGTATTTTGGCTAATTATAACAGGAGGGCGGATGGACCCGTCAGACAACCGTTCGCGAGATAGGCACGAGTGTCGATCTTGCTAGCGTGAACATGCGACTCGACAAGGGCGTTATTCGAGAGCTGCATTGGCACAAGGAGGCCGAGTGGGCCTATGTGTTGGATGGCGAGGTCCGGATCACTGCGATTGATTACGAAGGAGGTAACTTTATGGATGACTTGAAGAAGGGTGACTTGTGGTACTTCCCTAGTGGTGTCCCTCATTCCTTGCAAGGGCTGGGTGAGAATGGCACGGAATTTCTGCTCATTTTTGATGATGGAAACTTCTCAGAAGAGTCGACGTTCATTCTCTCTGACTGGTTAGGTTCGTATACGGCACTGCGTCCCCAAATCTTAACTTTAATTAACCCATATCAGCGCATACGCCCAAGTCGGTCATCTCGAAGAACTTCAACCTGGCTCCTGAGGTCTTTGAGCATATTCCTAAAGGCGAGAAATACATCTTTCAAGGCTCATATCCAGGCTCCCTTGACGACGAGAAGCCAACAGGGAAGAACGTCAAGAAGTCAAAGTACAACTTTAGTCACCGCATGCTAGAGCAGGAGCCCAAGGTCACCAGCGGCGGCGAGGTCCGAATCACAGATTCCAAGAACTTTCCCATATCGAAGACTGTGGCTGCTGCACACGTCACCATCCAGCCCGGCGCCATACGGGAGATGCACTGGCATCCGAATGCCGATGAGTGGAACTTCTTCCTCAAGGGTCGAGGTCGTGTCACCATCTTTGCCGCCGAGGGCACCGCGCGAACGTTCGACTATGTTCCAGGGGATGTGGGTATCGTACCGCGGAATATGGGCCACTTCGTCGAGAATATCGGGGACGAACCGATCGAGATGCTCGAGGTCTTCAAAGCTGATGAATTCAGAGACTTCTCTCTCTTTCAGTGGATGGGCGAAACTCCGAAGAAGCTTGTCGTCGACCACCTATTCCAGGATGACCCCAAGAATGGTGAAATTTTCTGGGAGAAGGTGAAGAGCGCTGAGAAGGATGAAGTAACATTGCCAGACTCGGAAGAAGCGATGGCACCCGGTGGTGTTGACGAGCTGTAGCTTAACTCAAGCCGGTATAGACTCTCTTAAACAAGAGGTTACTGGAATATACCACGCCAAGGACGTGTTGGGAGTGCATAACCTGATCTCAACACGCTCATTAGGTATGAGGGTTCCTACTACTAGTGTTTCATATCACAACTACTCCCATGAATAAAATAATACGTTCTGATGTAGCTCTTGGCAGCTAGTTGCTCGATATATATGTATACAACGTGTAACCTACGTTTTATGCAGCACACATCTGCCTCTCCAACAAATTAATACCGGTGCTTATTCCCTACCCAGGTTTTTGGCACTAGTTACACTCTGTACTGTTATCGCTTACTTGTATAAGTTGGATGTCTCAAAGGCGTGGGGCATCGGTTGTATAGTCCAACTACGGCTCTAACCAGACTTGTTTTGTTTAATACGGCACCATGACAGGGATCATGAAATGTGGAAAGTATTATCATATCATGGAGTATATGAGATGCGGGGCGAAGGTGGTGGACACAAGATGGTTGCTTCGCTCGGTAGAATTTGATCGACTTACTGTTAGAAGCGTACAACGACGTTCTACACATACCATTGCTGGAAATTACATAGTTTGTAGGCCTGATTCTTAGTCTATCCGGAGACAGAAGATCCGTAATGCTTGAAGCCCCTGAACTAGCAGTCCCGTGATTTGTCACGGATGTCTTTGAACTGCCGAGTTAGCTGCGCGTTCTTAGCAATGTAGTATACATTCACTGTTCGCGAGAGTAGTACACTGGAAAGTAACATTAGCTTTGGTCACGCTCCCTTTGTTCTTTATCTAACCACATTCAAAGCACTATTTCTTTTCCATGTTCTCCCGTACGGAGACAACAAGGGCGTGAGCAGGGAATACCCCATGACTAACCTAATGAGAATCCCCCACGCACCCCGGACTTTAGCTTCGTATTAGCTATCCTTTCCTCTAAGAGAGCACTAGGTTTGTCAGGCTAAGGAAAGTTCTACAGGCTAAGCGCTGAGCTATGCGATCCCTCGCTATTCTCTTGGTTCATGCTAACCAGCCCTAAACCCCCTCAGAAAGTCATGGCTTACTTGTTCTTGTGACCATCCTCAGGTGTTCTAGGATCGGGTACATTCTGATAAGATCATTGCGTGCTTTGGGGCGTAATCAGATGGATTGATTTGGGCATCTAATACTATATTATGCACCAAGTTGGAGGAGACCCATTGAGACAAGAGTCTCCAACTGTAGACTTTATCAGATACAACACGACAGATGTCCACCATAAACCCACCAGTAATCCACTATGCCCACATCGCAACGGACACTAAAATAACTTCCGTTGTAAGTTTGATATCCAGAGCTCCACTGTGAAGCCCGCAAACTAGACTACTCTTGGATATGTGAAAAGACTGAAATGTTTGAAAATCATAGTGACGCTGAAGCGTCTAGAAATAGTGTAGTAGTGGCTAGTCTACCTATCAGACCGGCGGATACAAAAATAGGAGGTCATATTCTGACTACTTAACATGCAACGAGGTCTAAGACTAAAGTCGCGGTGTACCAGTAGTTGTGGAGACAAGACCGCGCGGCAGATTGAGGACAAATCCGTAGATACACAGGCGCATCAGCCGAAAACATCATTTTACAAATGCATCTAACTACCCAATCGCATTGAGACGTTAGGTAGTATTAGAATTCCATAGTAGACAGGCGCCAAGATAAGACAGTGGCCCATTTAGGAAAGTAGACATGATCGCGCGACGGTAAACATCATAGTTTTCTGTCTTGATTATTCATACCTTGATCCGGCGCTATATTATGCGTTGTAACACATCAAGCTAGGTACTCCTTTTGGATCCACGTTGTCATCACCCGACCCTCTAACGGCGACACAACTTTTGAATTCGGGTCGATTTATCGGTTGTTTGGAAGAAGAGAATAGGAGGAGTTTTCGGACTAATAAGACTGGCTTCCAAGCCTTCTTGTCGCCACTCGAATTATCGACACGCATTAGGTAGACAGTATCTCCGAAATTTCTCGGCGCCCAGCGAAATTGCCAATTGGCCAAGGGCTTGGTTACTGCAATGAAACGAGTGCACGCCCCAGATAAGTAAGCCACAAGCTTTTGCCATGCACCTTGGCTCTGCAACGGAAGCTTACCACAACGTCGCTTGTAAATATCGAAATAGGAAATACTTCCAGATAGTTCATGACAACGTAGTCACTCCCACGACACCATCCTCATCGTCATTTCGGCCACGTTGATCTCACGGAGAAATGTCGCGATGCACCACAAAACTGTTAGTATCGAACCTCGGGCAACGGATCAGGTGTGGCTGTTGGAGACGATAAATCAACTGCAGCCCCCAACTCAATCAATGTGAATACCGCTCACGGCTTTATGCCCCATATTTGGGTCTCGGACCAGGCTCCCGGGGCTCGCTAAAGGCTCCACGGTTAAAAAGCTGGCGAATCAGCTGTGAGTTCGTCTTGCGTAAGCAAATTTGGTGTTTCTACTGGCTGTGGACATAGGTGCACGTCCGGGGTCCCTGCGATGGCTGGTCTTGGCCTATCAAAAACCATGTTCACAGAAGAGCGCTGGATACGATCATTTTGACTCTACTCTTTCGAGAATAATCATTTCCCAAACTATGTAATCACTACCAATGCATTTTCATGACAAGGACATAGATACGGGGACAAAGATACAAGGTGAGTTGTAGATTCGTTTATCACAAGTCGTACTTTAGACCGAGAGAAATACGAGGTCTCTAGGTCTGTATTGTTAGCAAGCAACTCAGGACATTGTTCTTTGAGTACCCAGGGTAATACCAGCCACGGTTTTCCCCTCACAGCATATACCACGAAGATCGTCGTCTACTTGTTACTTACAGTAATTCCGTTCCGGGTAGTGTAGGCATAAGCCCCGCCCTCCAGCTTTGCCACTCGGCTCAGACTCAATGTACCACAGCGGGCTTGCAAAGCAATATGCAAAATATCACGCGTAGTCACACTGCAACCGACATGGAGCCGGCTAAGAGCTGGCGGAATTGGTAGCTAAGCGCTATGGATAGTTTGTACAGTCTATCATGGACGCATTATGCCTCCCATGGCGCAGGAACCCGATTAATTGGTCAAGGCCCATGCCCTGATTTGTGCCTCCTTTCTTGAAATAGGACACCCCCTAGCTTGATTCCCCATAGGTAACTGACTCGGTCTCCAGGTAGCAACCATCTATCCGTAGAACATACCGACAGACTGCGAGAATGCACCGAAGGAGGGGTTACTATCGCGATACGATGGACGCAGGCTTGGGTGCCGATTCGATGATTTTGTTTATCTCGGTGTGACGGGAAGATCTGATCCTAACTTGTTTTGCAGACCTTCTCTTTATGGTGTAAACCTTTATTGAATCGCATTTTGTATAATAGAGATGGTTAGTTTGTAGCCAAGACACAAAGAGGCTTCTGATGAAAGAACCAACAAGACAGCTTCGCTGACAATCCCAATTGGCAACCACTTGTATCCCCTGTCACCATGGTGTCACCCAAGTTTGAGGAGAACTTCGAAGCTCTTCAAGAAGAGCTTCGAACGGATCCCAACTTGAACAGGGTAAAACATTATGCAAAAGTCGTTCCAGAAAAGCTCCCATCTGCAGCAAAACAGTACTTTCTTGACAAGCTCCCTATTGCCCAGTGGCTTCCACGATACTCCCCATCATGGCTTATCTCAGACTTTAGTAAGTAAATTGCCAGCACTGTCCTCTTATCAAACCTACGAAATGAATACGGCGACAAGGGCGCGTCGCGGCGACCAAATGAGTTCTCAGCCTTACGGACGTGTAACTGACCGGTTTTTGTGTAGTGGGTGGCCTGACTATTGGTGTGATGCTTATCCCTCAGGGTCTCTCATACGCCAAAATTGCAACGATCCCTATTGAACATGGACTCTATAGCAGCTGGGTACCGGCCGCCGTCGCTGTATTTCTCGGAACCTCAAAGGGTAAGTGTCGATTGCATCTTGTTCTGTAGGACGGAGAAGGACTAATTTTGCTGTAATGCAGACTTATCTACTGGACCGACTTCTCTCATGGGCCTTCTGACTGCAGAAATTGTAGCGGACCTGCAGTCTGAATATGCTCCTGCTGACATCGCCGCGGCTGTTGCCTTCATGGTCGGCATCTACGGTCTGGTTATCGGCCTGCTCGGCCTCGGCTTTCTTCTCGATTACATCTCGATTCCCATCCTAACCGGTTTCATTTCAGCAACAGCTCTTACTATTGGGTTTGGGCAGGTTGGATCACTTGTAGGGCTTGACAACACTCCCTCCACCGTCTTCGCTATCATAGGAGACGTACTCAGACGGCTACCCAAATGGGACGGTCCGACTTCTGGTATTGGCTTCGGCACGGTCGTAATTCTCTACCTGCTCGAGAAAATGGGAAAGAAATGGGGTAAAAAACATTTTTTGATCCAATATGTCGCGAGTAGCCGAGCCATCATTGTCCTCATCATCTTCACTCTGGTCTCCTATCTCGTCAACAAGGACAGGGATAAACTCCTATGGGCCATCAGCAAGGTCGACACGAACGGCATCGCCCACCCAAAATCTCACGATGGCGCTCTAATTTCTAAGGTCGCTGCTCGAGCGATAGCGCCTTTTGTTGCCGCTTCGCTGGAACATCAGGCTGTGGCGAAGGCTTTTGGCAGAAAGAACCACTACACAGTTGACCAGACGCAAGAGTTCAACTACCTTGGCGTCACAAACCTAATTAACAGCTTTTTCGGTGCCATGCCCGTTGGAGGAGCCATGTCTCGTACTGCAGTCAATTCTGAGTGCGGCGTCCGCAGCCCCCTGAATGGAGTTATTACGGCTGCTTGGATCTTATTGACAATTTACTTCTTCTCTCCGGCTCTCTATTGGCTTCCTAAGGCTACCCTAGCAGCTATCATTGTGAGTCCTCCACTGGCTCGGCTTACTAGATTCGTTTTGAGGCGTGATTGCTGATCTTGAACTAGATTATGGCCGTCATTCATTTGTTTGGCCCGTTCTCTCTCATCTATAAGTATTACAGAGTCTCTATCGCGGACTATATCGCCTTCAACGTTGCATTTGTAAGAGAAAACCCTCACCTCTCTCTATGGTCTCGAAAGGGGTTTACCAAGGCCAAAAGAAATATGGGCGAATAACGTACTAACATTGAATTGTAGTTCGTCACCGTCTTCGTAGGCTCAGAGTACGGTATCGGCTCAGCTGCCGGCTGGGCTGTCGTTTGGACTATGCTCCGCTCGGCATTTGTCAAAGCACGCATCTCAGTCCACAGCGGCCCAGGCGGCCGCTTGAACAACTCTCATTCTATCCCACGCGTGACAGGCTCCGAGAACGTTGGCATAACCATTCCCGAGGATACCGTCGTCGTCACCTTCCAAGACTCGTTATTCTACCCGAACGCCCAGCGCAACAAAACCCGAATTCTCGAGTCCATCCAGCTGGTTTACCCATCAGTACAGAACCCACATTATAGCGCTGATGCCGAACGCTCGTGGAGCGTCGCTGGGGAGCGACGGCTAGAGCGGCTTCGTAGAGAGCGCAACGTTGTGCTGAAGGATATGCCACTATCAATCGTCGTCTTGGATTTCACGATGGTACCATTCATTGATACGACGGGTGTCACAGCCCTCGCTGAGCTGAAGGACGACATCCATCGTCAACTCGGGAATTTTGTCGAGGTCCGCATGGTGAACATGGATAAGGGCTTACAAAGGCGGTTTGAACGCGCCAAATGGCAATTAGCCGACGTTGATGGCCCCCAGAACGAAGGAGCTGATATCATCTACCCAACGCTTGAGAGAGCCATTTGGGATGATCGAGAAAATTTGAAAGGGTCTCTGAAAGGCGTAGTCACTGAGAAAGCTTGAGATGGAAGCGTGATAAGTGAGTCGTCTGACTTTCTCAGAAAAGAGGCAAATTGAATGGGAGTATTTGGAGTGATGGCGTTATGATCGAGACGAGGACTTTCGAGATACTGTGGCTAGGCATAAAGTGGCAAGGTTTGGGATATCACAACGATTTTCCGGTGGATTTTATGACTCTATATTCTTAGTGAAGGCCTCTAACCCCTAGATCATTTGGATAAGTAACAGGGACTTTTCTATATCTAAGAGAGCATCCCATAGTGTCCCTGAAGCGATCGTTTAGGAACAGTGCCATTGTAAAGTCCTAGGCGCTGTTCGTCCACTGCTAAGCACTAATTTAGATTGGTCAAGCCTGCTATAAGGTATGCTCCGTGAAAGTATTCTGACTAGTACGAATGGAATGGGCCTGGAGCCGTCATCTAATCTCTAAACTCTATTGTTGGGCCAAGAGAAAATATAATTGAAACGAGTTTATTTTTAGCGGAAAAGCTTGAATATAACTAAAAGTTGTAGCTTACACCTAGCAGACAGAATGTTATCCCTATACCCAAGTATGGAAAATGGTGTGAAAGTATGAGAATAGTTACACCATGAACAGATACGCGAAAAGGGAACGCTGTTAACAGCAGGCTGGTGGCGTAATAGAACCAGACGCTGATAGATAGACGCACAAAGCATCTATATATCACAGGCTATGCTAATTGTCAAACACCTCGAATACAATAGTTTACCCTCATTATACCTACGCTCCTATTACAATTTCAGGACTAGATTAATTCAAGACCATGCTCGGCACTTGAGGTAGAAACCTACTCCGGAGAAAGGCTTGGTAGAGCAGTCGGCTTACTAGAGGTACACACATCCTTTCTATGAGGTCTCTCCGCTGTTATAATTCCAGGTCCCCCTATTCTCGGTTCTAGGCTCTGTGGGACCAAGAGGGAAGTTCTGTCTGGGCTTTTAGGCAAGCTCCAGATTCTAGATCTTCAAGCAGTGACGGTTGTACTGGGGCCCATCCAAGCTGCTTTCTCGTTTTAGTACTCGAGGACGGGTTATCGGCTTCCATCGCAACCGCCATCGGCCCAAAAGTATCTAGCGCTTCATTCTGCGACATAATAGCGACAGGAGTACCAAACTTCTTCCCTAGAATTTCCGCGATGTCTTTAATGCACACTCCTTCATCCGCTACGGCGTGATATACAGACCCCGCCTTCCCCTTTTCTAGCGCAAGCCGATAGGCTTGCGCTACATCGAGAATGTGTGTAGCGGGCCAACGACTCTCTCCGGTACCCAAATACGCGACTATTCCCTTTGATTGCACCGCTGCTAACATTAGCGCCACAAAACCAAGGCCGCCATTGCCGTAAACACTTGGAAGCCTCATAACTGAGACTCGCACGCCTTTCCCCGCAAATGCTAATGCGACCTTCTCCGAAGGGCCACGGACAGCGCCGAAAGGATCACATTCGTCGTATTTTTGATCTTCTGTTCCGATTTGGCCTTTTGTAAGTAGCGCTGTTCCGGAGCCGATAACAAGAGCACGATCTCCGCCTGCCGCTGCTAAGGCAGACCCCATGGCCTCGATGGCGGCTCGGTCGATAGCGCAGCAACCGTGGTAGTCTTCCATGTCATGTACGAAAGCCAGGTGTGCAACGCCATCGCATTCTGCGGCAGATTTCTTGAGAATATTCAAATCAGTTAACGTGCCGCGCTGTACCTCGGCGCCCAGTCTCTTGAGCTCGTTGGCGCTGGCGTCGCTACGGGCAAGGCCGAGAACCCGATGCCCATGGGACAGCAACTCAGTCGTGAGCGCCTTGCCAATATTTCCGCTGGCGCCAGTAATGAAGACTCTCATGATGTCAAGAGTGTTAGTTAGTTGGTAATGAAACCCAAAAAGAGATCGAGAATACTAGGCTTCAAGGATGCTGGCGAAGGACGCGGGATAGAGAGGAAGTTGCCCCCTACTCATTAAGAGGGAGAGGTTTTCCTATATACATGTTCACTTGCTCACTAGCCTAGCATATCTATGAGACTATACGGCTTGTCTATAGGGTCTGTTAAAGCCTTTCATTTTGCTTCCCATCCGATATCATTTCGCGTTGAGCGTTCTTGGCGGCTTCAAGAGAAGCTGGACGGTGGGCCAGTAGGACCACTTCAGACAAAACAAAAACGCAAAACGTAAAACATAAAACACAAGGTTAATAGGTTTACTCTGCATTTATCTTTCGTACGATTAAAAAATTATTTAAATCTATTAACAAAATATTTTGCTTATTATTTAATATTAATTAATTTTATAATTAGATTATTTAGTTATATAAAAATAAACTTTTTATTTTTAAAATTTTTAAATATATTATTAAAAAAGGCTGCGTTTATATTAAACGTATACTAAAGCATTAAATTTAAGTTTAAAGCTTAGTAAATTATATAATTAAATTTTAATTAAAAAAAATTTTAGCAAAAATTAAGCTTAACTTTTTTATATAAAGCTAAAAAAATAAATTTATTTAAATTAATTTTTTAAAAGCTTAAATTTTTATTATTTTTTATATAATTAAGCATATTTATTTAAAGTATAATATAAAACAACAATATTATTTAAACAAAAAATAAACTAATATATTATAACGCGTAAAAATTTTTTTAAAAAAGCATATATAAAAAAGTTTTATAATATAAAACTTTAAAAAAAACTATTTTTATAAGTTTATATAAATATAAGCTAATATTATTATCGGTAAAAATTAGCTTTATTAATATTATAAAAAGCGTTAACTAAAGTTTATATAATAGTAAAGCTAATTAATTATTTATTAATATAAAAAATATATAGTTTTTAGCTAAAATTTTATATAATATTTTAATAAGTATATAAAGCTTTAAAAAATTAAAATTAAGGTTTATACGCTAATATTTTTTTTTATATAATAATTAATTTTTTAAGTTTATACTTATATTAATATATATTTTTATATAATTATTTAAATTTATATTAATTTTATTATTTATACTGCTTTAAATATATTAAAATAGTTTTTTTATATAATATTTATAAAGCGTATATAATTATTATTTATTTAAATAAATAAAAATATTAAAATAGCTTTTATTGCTAGCGCTTAAGCTTTTTTTATTAAATTAAACAAAACTTTTATAATATATAACGGTTTAAATAAATAAAAATAATATTATTAATAAAGCAATTATTTATTTTTATATTATTTATAAAATATAAGCAAGTAAAACTAAAAAATAAAAGTATAATAGTAGATATTTTATATAAAAATAATTAATTATTAAATTAATTTTATTAAAAAACTAATATTAATAATATTTATAAACTTAGCAAATAATTATAATTTTATTATAATATATATAATTTATAGTTTTATTTTTTATATAAAGATTATATAATTTATATAGCTATAAAATAATTATATTATTTATATATAAAAAAATTGCTTATATATTATTTTTAAAAAGCTTTTAAATATTTATAAAAATTTTGCTATAAATTAAAAGATTTTTATATTTAAAAACTTTAAAACTAAAATTTTACTTTATATAATAAGTAATCTTTTAAAAAATATTAAAATTAACGCGTTTTTATTATATAAAATAAATATATAATATAATATTTAATTAGCCGATATAAAATTTAATAATATTTTTTATATAAAAAAAGATTGCTAATATTTATATTTTTATATATATTTTAAGCTTTATTATTATATATATAAATATATAACTTTTAGCTAAGTATTAGTTTTATTAGTAATTAAATATTTAATTAATAATATTAATATATATATATATAAAACTATTTAATTTATTATCGTATAATAATTAATTTAATTAAATTAACTTATTATATTAAAACTATTTTTTATTAAAATTAAATAGCGATTTAAATAAAAATTTTATTTTATTAAATTTATTTGCTAGTATAAAATAAGATCTTATAACTTTAAATAATTAAATAAACGTTATATAACTTAGTTTTTTTTATAAAAAGTTTTATTTTTTATTAACCTTTTTAATTTATATATTTTAATAGTTAAAGTTAAAATTATTATTATTATTATTATATAATTAATTTTTTTGTTTGCTTTTTAATTTTATTTTAATTAATTAGCTAAGTTTTTTATATAATTAATTTTAAAAGCTTTAAAAGCTTTTATATAGTTAATATTAAAAGCTTGCGTATAAATAGCTTTTTAAAGTAAAAATAATATACGGTTAGCTTTTAAAAATAAAAATAATATACGGTTAGCTTTTAAAAATAAAAATAGCATATAATTAACTTTTAAAAATAAAAATAGCATATAATTAACTTTTAAAGGTAAAAATAGCATATAATTAACTTTTAAAAATAAAATTAGCATATAATTAATTTTTAAAAATAAAATTAGCGTATAATTAACTTTTAAAAATAAAATTAATATATAACCAACTTTAAAACTTAATTCTAGCTTTAAAATTAAGCTAAAAGCTTTTAGTTTTTTTAAAGCTAAAACTAATAAAAAATTATTATAATTTTATTTTATATAGCTAGTAATAATATTAGCAGATTATATAAAAAAGCTTAAGCTATTAAAAAAACTTAAGCTTTTAAAAAAAAAACTTAAGCTTTTAATAAAAAAATTAAAACTTTTAATAATATAAAAATATTTTATATAAATAATAAATAAGCTTAGTTTTTTTTTAATAATAATATTATTATATAATTTATTATTAAAAATATTTATATTAAAAAATATTTAAAAATTAAAATTACTTTTAACCTTAAACTTATTAAGTTATTTTTTTTTTTTATAAACTTAGTTTTTTATATATAAATAAAAATAATTATATAAAAAGTTTTAATATTTTTAAAATAAAATAATCTTTTATATTTAATTAAATTTTTTATTATATAATAAAAAAAACTTAATATAAAATATTAAAATATAATAATTTTTTATTTTATATTTAAAATTATTATTATTTTTATATTATAAATTATATAATTAAAATAATAATAACGCATTTTTTATATAAATAAATTATTTACTTAAGTGGACTATTTTAAATTTTTATATAAAATCTATATATTAAAACTTTAATAACTTGACTAATTTTATAGCTATTAACATGCAATTTAAAAATTTAAGCTATTAATATAATCAAGAATTTAAATATATTTTTTATAATTTTACTACTATTTTCTTTCCTAGTAAAATAAAAATCGCGCTAAAATTTTAACGTGGTTTTTAATACAGCTATAAATAAAATACTAGTAAAATTATAAAAAATATATTTAAATTCTTTATTAAGTTAATAACTTAAATTTTCAAATTGCATGTTAATAGCTATAAAATTAATAAAGCTATTAAAGTTTTAATATATAAATTTTATATAAAAATTAAAAGTGGTCCACTTAAGTAAGTGGTCCACTTATATAAAAAATACGTTAGTAAATTTAACTTTATTTTATATAAAAATTTAAAGCTAAAGTTTTTTATTTTTAGCTAATATTTATTTTAAATAAATAAATTTTTTAAAATAATATTAGCTTAATATTATATTAAAATATTTAAAAAAAAAATAAAAAATAATTATATATTTTAAATTATTTATTATATAAAGGTTTATTTTTATTATTATATATATATAATAATTTTTAAATATCGATTTAAATTTTAATTATTAAATATTATTATAATTATTATATAAGTTTTTATTAATTTTTTTTAAAAATTTTTAAATTTTATTTTTTTTATATAATAATTTTTTTAATATAATTAATATATTTATATTTAATTAATATTAAAATTATATAACTTTTAAAATTAATTTTATATTTATATATATATAAAAAGTTTTTAATTAAATAAATTAATAAACGTGTTAAATTTAAATTAACGTTAAAAAATATAACTTAAAAAAAAACTTACGATTTAATTATTATATAAAAGTTTTAAAAAAAAGCTAAAAAAATTTTTATTATATAATAATATTTTTTTATAAATAAAAAACTTGTTATTTTATTATATAAAATAAAAAATAATTATATAAAAAAGAAAATAATTATATAAAAAAAAATAATTATATAAAAATTTTTTTATTTATTTTAATTATATAATTTAATTTAACTATAATATTTATTATAATATATAAAGCTTTTATATTAAATATTTATATTATATATTTATAAAACTAATTATATAAAAAATATATATATATAATTATATATTTGCTTATATTTATATTTAAAAAATAAGTTATATGC
>MU380453.1:0-33957 GCA_022495085.1 Xylaria sp. FL1042
AAATAAGTTATTAAGCTTTTATTATAGTTTTTATGCTTTTTTTTTTTTTTTTTTTTTTAAGCTATATATAAATATTTCTTATAAATATTTTAAAAAGCTTGCAAGCTTATATAAATAAAATTAGCTAATATATAATTATAATTAAATTATTTATAAGCTTATTTTTTATATAAATTATATTTTTTTTTAATATATGCGCGCGTTATATATATTACGCAAGCTATTTTAAATAATTATTTATAGTTAACTAAATATTTAATACTAATATATTTATTTTTTTTATTTTTTTTTTTTATTAGCAAATCTTTTATAAATATTTAAATATTTTTAAGCTAATTATTATATTAATTAATAAGCTTATAAAACATTTTTACTGCTATTATAATTGCTGCTATTATTTTTACTGCTAATTTAACTAGTTTTATTTTTATATTTACGCTTATATTTATATTTATAATTATTTTAGCTGCTGCTATAAGCTTTATTATTATATTTATTATATTTATTATTTTTATTATATTATTTATATTAAATATTAGCTGCTATGCTTGCTTAAGTTAATTTAGCTATGCTTTACGTATATTTAAAACGCTTTTATATTTTTATTTTATTACTACTACTATTATTTATACTATATTTTATTTGCTTTATATACGCTTAATTTTAGTTAGCTTTATAAATAATAATTTTTATTATAAAAAAATAATATATAGCTTATATTATTATTAATATATTTTTAAATATTTATATATTTTTTTATAAATATTTTTTATATTTTTATAATTTAATAATATATATTAATATATTTTTTATTAAGCTATTATATATTATTTTTTTAAAAACTTATTTTTTAACTGCTTTATAATTAAAAGCTTTAAAATTTATATATAATTTTTTTACGCGTATATAAATATTATTTAAAAGCTTATATTAATTTAACTAGCGCTTTTAATACTTTTAATATATTTATTATAAGCTTTTAAAGATTTTAAAAAATAAGTTTATTACTGCTTTTATTACCGCTGCTGCTATTTTTACTGCTAGCTTTAACTTTATTATTTATGCTACTATTACTACTGCGCTTATTGCTATTAATATATCTATGCTTACTAATTTTTTTTTAAAAAAAAAGCTTTTTTTAGTTTTATTTAAAAGCTTTAGCTTATAATTAATTTTTAAAAGTTTTTATACTTAAAAATAAAAAAATCTTTTTTAATTTATTATAATTTTTTTAATATTATATAACTTATATTTTATAAATTAAATAAAATATAAAAATATTTAAATTATATTTGCAATAAGTTTTTAATAAGTTTATTAGCTAATATTTTATTAGTTAAAAAATAAACTATTTTAAACAAGCTTTTTAAATATTTTTATTTAATTTATATATTTTATATATTAATATAGCGTAAGCAAATATTAATTTTTTTGTTTTTTTTTATAACTAGTTAAATTGCTTAAATATTATTTAAAAAGATTTTTTATTTTTTGCTAAACTTTAATTATATATTTTAAAAAAGCTTTTTTAGCGTTATTATTTTTACTTTTATTATATTAAAAGCGTTTATTTTTACTTTAATAATTAAAATAAATATTATATTTTAATAAATAAACTTTTAAATAATTATACTTTTAAATAAAAATATAATAAACTTATATAATAAATGTTTTATTTTTTTATTATTTTTAAAAAAAATATTTTTAGCTATTATTAAAATTTATATACTTTTATTAATATAGCTATAAATAATTTTAAAAAAACAAATATAATATAAATATTAAATTATTTAATTAATAGCAGCTATATATTATATATTTAAATTAATTAAATGTTTTAACAATAAAGCTGCTATAAACGCTATATTAAGCTTTATTATAATTATAGTATAAAAAATTAATTTTACGCGCTTTTAAAAAACTTTTATTTATATTTTAATAGTTTGCTTAAAATATTTAAAAAGCTTTTTAAAAAAAAGCAGCATAGCTAATATTTAACTATTATTAGCTAAGTTATAACAGCATGCGATTTTTTTAATATATTAATTATAAAGTAAAATAATAGTTTATAATTTTTTATTTTTTATTATTTTAATTTTTAAAAACTAGCTAATATTATTTTATTTTTTAATTTTATAAGCTATTATAATATTTTTATAAATTTTTTTAGCCTGTTTAATATAATTATAATAAAATATTATTAAAAAGTTATTTATATAAAAAATAAAATATATTTAATAATCTTTTATATAAAAAAAATAAAGCTTTTTTAATAAAAAAATTATTTAAAGCTTTTTTAAAATATTTAAAAACTTTTTATATTATAAAAAAAATAAGTTTTTTAATTTATATAACGCTTAATTAAATAGCGCTATTTTATTTTTCTGCTTAAAATTTTTTAATAATTTATAAGCTATAAGCTTTTTTTTATTTTTTAAAGCATTTAAAAATATATTAACTATATTATATTATTTTATTTTTAAATTAAGCTATATAATTAAAGCTATTATAAGCTTAAAGCTTTTAATAGTAAATATAATAATATAAGTTAAATAAAATATATTTTTATATTAAAATTTTTTTTATATTATTATATACTGTTAAAACTAGTGGCTATTAGTTGTAGTAGTTATCTTGTACGATTAGCAAAAATAAGGCTATCGCTAAGTTATATATAAAGTTTAGGTATTTTATCTCTTATTTTTTGTCTAGCTTGTACGCTAGTAAAATCTTCTTTTATAAAAGAAGAGATTTTGCTTTATATAAATAAACTCTTTTTTATTTTCTTAAATATACGCAATTAAATATAGTATAATAGACTTATATTTTATTCCGCGTGTTAATATATAATATATTATATATAGCTTATTTAATACTAATTAATATTGCAGGCAACGCAATATAAATTAGCTAAAGTAATAATAAAGCTTAGTTTGCAATAATTTAGACCTTTATATTATACTTTAACTTTTCTGCTATATAATACTACCTTTTTTATAATTTATTTAAAGCAAAAGAATATTATATAAAATAAGCAAATACTACCTCTTTTATAATTTATTTAAAACAAAAGAATATTTACTTGTCGCAAAAAAAAAAAGAGATCTTTTAAAATAATATATAAGTAAAGCCTTTTATAATTTACTTAAAGCAGTTAATATACTTGTTGTTATTTTAAAAAAATAATATATAATTATACTAAACTACTTATTATACGCAAATAATTTATTACTTATTATATATATAATAAAACAACTTTTGTTTATTTTTAATTATTTTTTTTTAACCTATTTTTAATATTATAGCACTAAATATACTATATAATATAATAAAACCTGCTATATTACAGCTACTAGCTAATATTATATATAAAAAAATAGTATAAGAATTTAAACTTAGCATTAATATTATATAAAAGTATATTAACTTAAACTATTAAAAAAAAAACATTAACTTTAATAGCGCGACTAAAAAGCTATTAAATATTTAAATAGCGTATTAATTAATTAAATATATTTACTTAAAATTTATTAAATAATAATTTTAAAAAGCGTACGTAAAAGATTTTAAAAAATAAACAGTATATTATTTTAATATTTTAAATTATACGCTATATTAACAACTGCTATATACTTTTAAATATAAAAAAGTATAACTAGGGCTAGAATTAAATAAAGCAACTTAATTAAAATGCCTAGTATATATTATATAAAGCAAATATAACCTAGTAAAACCTGATCTAAAATTTTTAGCTACTTAAAATAGCTTTATTATAGCTATATAAGCGTTAACAGCCTTTTTTATGCCAAGCAACTAGCTTTATATAACTTAAAAAATATTAAATAATATATAAAGCAAAACTATTTAGCTAAAACTACTTTAAAAAATATATTTCAAAGACTAAAAACTTTAAAATATTTAATATTTTATATAACTAACTATTAAATATTAAAACATTTTTAAGCTAAAATATAATTATATAATAAAGCTAGGCTATAAGCTTAACTTTTAACCTGTTTATAAATATTTTATTATTTATTATTTTTTTTAAACCTTAAAGTAAACATTTTATATTTATATAATATTAAATCTAGCTATTATTAGCTCGCATATAAATCTACCCTTTATAAAAGACATATAAAATAAAATAATCTCTTTTAAAAAATATACTATGTTTTAAAAGACTTAAAAAAAAAAAAAAAACTATTTAAACAAGCCGTATAATTTATTATACAACAAGGCAAAACTATTTATTAATATATACTATCGATTAAAAATTATAAAAAACTAATACTATGCTATATTTTTAACTATTTTAAAAAGTAGCGCAAAAGATTATTATATATATAATATTAAACCTAATTATATATAAAATAAAATCTATTATATAATAAATATTTACTTTAATATAAATATAAACTATAGTTAATATTAGGCTAACTAGACCACGATTACTTTTATATAAATAAAAAATAAGCACTTAAATCTACTGCTGCATAAAATATTAAACCTAATAATTAATAAGCTATTAAAAATACAGCAGGCACTTAGCGCTAGCTATAGCAGCAAAATTTAGCTTAATATAACAATCGCATAAGCGTGTAAAAAAGTACTAAAATTTAAAATAACTTTTATACTATAAAAGCTATTATATAAAGCATTTTTTTTTAACCTGTAAGCTTATATTTGCGTGGCCGCCAATACCTTTATAAAGCACTTTATATAAAACAATAATAATACTTACTTTATTAATAAAAAATATAATTAAAACAGCTATATAAAAAGCTATCGGTTTTAATTTTAATTTTAACCTTTAAATAAGCTTAATATATAATAAAATTAAATATAAATTTAAAAGCAAAAAAGCTAATATTATTATATAAATAAAAAATGTTTTATATATTAAAAAAAAAGCTGCTAGTTATATAAACATACTTTTTAAAAGTAAGCCTGCGTAAAAAACATTTATTTTAACTTATATAAAATAATTTATAATACTTAACTTACTTTAAATAAATTTTTAGCATATTTAGCAAAATATAAAAAGTATTTAAAGTTAAATAATATTAAAAAAAATATTAATAAAAAAACTAGTAAATAGTTTACGCAATTTTTAATAAACAATATATTTTTATATTATATAACTAGCGAAAACATATAAAACTATAAAGCAAAAACTTTATTTAACTAATTTATTTTTAATAACTAATATTATATAAAGTACTAAAATAAACTATAAAATATTAGCGCATTAAACTACTTAATAATAAATAAAGCGTAGTTAAAAGTATATTTTAAAATCTACTCTTATATAAAAATAAATTAAACCTTAAAAAACGCGCATATTAAATTTAGCGCAAGCAAACCTATAGCTATAATAAAAACTATATAATTAAAAAACTAACTAGGTATAACTATTTACTATATTTTAAATAGCTATACTTTTTTTTTATTCTTGCTAAAAAATATTAATTGCTTAAAAATATATTTTAATAATATTAAAAATATAATCGTATAAAAAAATAGCAAAAAAATCTTTATTATATATAAATAAAAACACTTATTTTTTAATATAAATCTATATAAAGCTAAAATCTACTTTATTAAAGTAAAATTATAATAGCTTTACTGCTGCTTTAATTACTTTTATATAAAAAAATTATATAAAATATTTAATTATATAAAATATAATATAAATTATTAAATTTTAAAAAAGATTTAAAAGTTTTATTATTATTATTAAATATATAACCAAATATTTTAACGTTTTAAATTTTTAATTAAAAATAACTATAACTTTAACTATAAAGTAATTATTAATGCTATATAAATAAATAATAAATAAGTCTTATATATAATTAATATAGCTATATTATTTTAAGCTGCAACCTTTTTAAAATTTATATTTGCATAAAACGCTTAAAAAGCGCTATATAAATACTAAATAAATATATACTAAAAACCTTTTAACTATATTATATATAACTTAAGCATTAATTTTTTATTTAAAAAGTTTAAAAACTAAACAAAAATTATAAATTTTTAATATTATATAATATTTATTAAAGCTTATTAAATTATTAGCAAAATTAAACAAGCTTATAAATCTTTTTACTATATATATAATATTTTTAAAGCTAAAATTAGCTATTATATAAACGCAGAATTAATTTTGCAAATAATAGTTAAAGCGTTAAATAATATAACTAAACTAAATAAACTTATATTAATTTTATTAGTTTTTAAGGCATACTTTAAAATTAGCTAAAAATTACCCCTTTTATTTAATATTATATAAAAAGCAAAAGCTATTAAAAAAGCTATAAAAATATTGCGTAAAAATAAAGCCAAAGTTAAAATTAACCGCGCGATTTATAAGCGCAATAGGCTTATTATATATAATATACTTTTTTTGCCCCTTTAAAATAAAATACTTATATAGCGCAAAAAAAAAAGCTAAAATAGTTTATATAAAATCTAATTTATTAAAAGATTTAATATAATTATTAAATTAATAAATAGCCCTATATAATTTTATGCTACCTAAATTAAGCTATATTATCGTATAATTAAAAAAACTATAGCACTAGAAATAAATAGCGTAGCAAACAAAATCTAGGTTGCTAAACATTTTATCGTATAATAAAAAAAAAAAAAAAGACCTTATAAAACAAGCTATCTTTAAACCTTTATATAACAGCTAAAACAACTATTTTTAACCTTTAAAAAAAAAAAAAACTATACTTTTATAGTTAAGCTATATATAAATAATATAATTATAGCTTTTAAAGCTTTATTTAAAAAATTAAACGCTATAAAAATTAATAACCTAGTTATATAAAGCGTTTTTTAATTTATAAAGTACAACTTAGCAAAGCATAGCAATATTTATATTTTTAAGTCACAGCTTATATAAAAAGTTAAAAAAAAAATAACTAAGCTATATAAAAAATTATAGCTAGTTATATAAAGCTATAATAATATTAAAAAAAAAATAGTTTTAATATAATTATTAACTATTTAATAAATAAGCTAAAAGCTTTTTTTAGCTTTAAAACCTTTACTAATTTATAATTTTCAAGCTTTAAGCAAACTATATAATATTACTTAAGTATATATATAGTTAAAAAATAAGCTAGCCTAAAAAATATTTGCATAACTATTATTAAAACTAAAGTTAAAATACTTAAAAAAGACTATTTTTTAAATTATATAACTATTATATAAATTAATAAAGTTAAAGCTATATTAGTTTAAAACTTATTATTAATATTATTATAAAAAGCTAAAAATAACTATTTTTATATATAATTTATATCTTTTATTTATTAAAGAACTTTTATATAAATTTAATATTATAAAACTATAAACAAATAATACCTTTAGTTTTATAACTTTAGATTTTTTAGCGAAAAAAAAACAAAAACTAAAGCAAGCTTAATTTTATATAAAACTAAAAAAAATATTATAGCTAAACTACTTTATAAAATTTAACAAAAAATAAATTATACTATTATATAAAAAAAATATTACTTTAACTTAAAAAAGTTAAACTAAACAACTAGCTTTTATTAACCTTTATATAAAAAACGCTGCCTAATAATATATCTCTTAGCGCGCGCAAAGCATATATATTAATATTATCTACTAACTTAAAGCAGCGTACGACTTATTAACAGCTGCTTAAATAATAAATTCTAAGCCGCACAACATTAAAACCTTAAACTAAAAGATTAAATAGCAAATTAATAACATTAAATATAGCCTAACCTTTATATTTTTAAACCTTAGCTATATAAAGCTGTTTATTTTTATAAATAAATCTTTTGCAAATAATGCTAATATAACCTTTTAATTTAGTTTTATTATTATATTAGCTATAAAGCAATATATAATAAAAAATTTTACCTTTAAAATTAAAAGCAATATTATATACTAAAATTTAAGTAAATATAAAAAAATAACGCAAAATATACTAGCTAGCAAACTATATAAAATAATTAATAGTTTTAATAGCACGATTATACTTTATATAATACTTTAATAAATAATAATTACGCTAGGCATACTTATTATTTTAGCTATATTATATTTTAACTTAAAGTTATTATATAACTGCTTAGTTAAGCTAGGTATAACA
Source organism: Xylaria sp. FL1042 (assembly GCA_022495085.1). Taxonomy (NCBI): domain Eukaryota; kingdom Fungi; phylum Ascomycota; class Sordariomycetes; order Xylariales; family Xylariaceae; genus Xylaria; species Xylaria sp. FL1042. The sequence goes on from MU380453.1 coordinate 8,141, forward strand.
TAAAAAAAACGCTTAATAATAAATATTATATCGCTTAAAAAATCATATAAAAAAAAAAAAATCTTTAAAATATAATAAATTAACAGCAAAAATAACCTAGCCAATACGCTTACTAAAAAAATATTAAACTAAGCGCTAAAAACTCTAATATCTACTAATAAGCTTACTATATAAATAAAAGCTTACGTAAAGCAAACTTAAAGTTATATATAAAGCATACGCGCGTAGCATATACCCTTTTTTAAAAGTTAACGACCGTACAAGAGAAAAAGAAAAAAAAAAAAAGCGAGAAAGTAGGCCAAAGGCCTAAGTTCTCTTATACGACTGCCTTTACTTTTTTTTTTTTTTTTTTTACCGTATAAAATTTTTTTTTTCTCTTTTGTACGCTAAAGCTATACGCTAGGGATATAAACCTGTTTAGCATAGCTACATTTATTAAAGCCTGCCGTAGTTATTATTATAACCATTTAATAAGCTTTAATTTTTATTAATTTTAAAACCACTTGTTTAAATCTAAACTAAAGTTTTTTTTTATAGCTATATAATAGCTATATAGCATAAAATACCTGTATATAGCACGCGATAACTATATAGCGTACAATAGCCACAGGCTATACAAGATACTACTACAACCAAAAAAAAAAGTAGCCAATATTAAAACTAGTAGCTATTAGTTATAGTAGCTATCTCGTACAACTAGCAAAAATAAAGCTATCGCTAAGTTATACGCAGAGTTTAAGTATCTTATCTTTTATTTTTTGTCTAGCTTATACGCTAGCAAAATCTTCTCCTATAAAAAAAGAGATTTTGCTTTATATAAATAAACTCTCTTTTACTTTCTTAAATATACGCAATTAAATATAATATAATAAACTTATATTTTGTCCCGCATATTAACATATAATATATTATATATAGCCCATTTAACATATACGCTTTATAAACGTTAAAATATTTTTATTTATTAAATTTATATATAAATATTTATTTTAATAATAAAAGCTTATATTTAGCTTTTTTATATAAAATAACTTTTATTGCTTTATGCTTTTAAAAGCTTGCGATTTTTTTAGCTGCGCTTTTTTTAAACTAAGCGCTTAAAAAATATTTTTTAAAGTTTTTTTAGCTTTTAAAAAATAATATTAAAAGATTATTTTTATAATAACAAGAAAATATAAATATAATATTTAATTTAATAGTTTTATATTAATTTACTGCTATTATAAATATTATATATAATATTTTATACTTTTAATTATTTTTATAAATAGTTTTTAGTTAATTAAATAAAAAAATATTTAAAAAAAATAACTAATAATAATTATATAAAAAATTAATCTTTTACTTTTTATATATTATAATAATAAAAATAATAAACGTTTTAATATATTTTTTTTTTTTTTTTTTAGCTTAATACTTTAAAAGCTTGCTTTAAATTTTATAGCTAGCTTTTATTGCTTTAAAATAAACTAAATAATTATATTATTTTTAAGCTAGTTAAATTACTTAACTTGCTTTTAGCTAATTTAAAATCGCTTTATTATTTTCTAGCTAATTTTTTTGCCTGCTAACTATTATATAATTTTTAGCTAGGTTATTTAATAATCTTGCAGTTATTTTATTATTATTAATTAAATATATTTTTTAATAAAGCTGCAAAGCTTTATTTTATTTAGCTACGCTTAAAAATATTTTTAGCTTTTTATTTTTTATTTTAAATATATTTAACCTTTTATTTAACTATTTAGCTATATTAAGTTTTTTTATTACTTTGCTTAGTTATTTATTTAATATAAATATTTTTTTAAAAGTTATAAGTTTTTATAGCTAATTTTTAAAATTTTTAATTGCTTTTATTTTTAACTTAAAACCTTTTAGTTAGCAGCTAGCTAATTAATTAATAAAATTAAAAACGTTTTTATTTTTATTAAAAAAATTATTAATTAAAATATTTTATAATAGCAGTATTTTTTTTTATATATTTATTATATTAAAAAGATTATTTAAGATTTTTTTTAATTATAATTATATTATTTTTTAATTAAATATTAATTTTTTTAGCTTGCTTTTTATGCTTTTTTAAATAGTAAAAATTTTTATTAAATTATATATTTTAAAAAGTAATTATTTTATTTAGCTAAAATATTTATATATAATATAAGTTAAATATTTAATATTTAACTAAATATTTTATATAAGTATATTATTTTATTTTATATACTTGCTTATTATAATTTATAAGCTTATTTTTTTTAATAAAATAAGCTTTATATTTATAAATATAAATATTTTTTTAGTTAAAGCATAAATTAACTGCTATATTTTTAATTATTTTAAAGCTATATTATTTAAAATAATATTTAAATTATACTAGAAATATTTTAAATAAAAAATAAAAATTATTTTTATAAGCTAAGCTTTTATTATATAGTTATATAGCTATATAAACTACTTTTAGCTAAAGCTTTTTAAATAAGTTAGCTTTTTTTAATATTTTTTAAGCTTTAATAATAATTTTTTAACCTGCTTTTTTTATACTGCCTGCAGATTTTTTTTTATATATTAGTGCAAGCTTTATATTTATGCTTATATTATACGCTTATTATTAATATTTAGTTTTTTTTATTTTAATAATTACTGCGCGCTTATTATTATTATATATAATATAAATAAAAAGCTTATATTACTTTATTATTTAGCGTTTAAAGCGTTAAAATATTTTAAAAACTTTTATACTTATATAATTAAATAATATAAAAATATATATTATATTATTATATTTATTTTATATTATAAGCAGCTAAAATAATTTATTATATTTTTTAAAATAGTCGAAAAAATTTTAATTTATTTTTTAAAATAACTTTATAGCATACTTTTTTAAAGTTTTATATAATATAATATGCTTAAGGTTTATTTTAGCATATATTTTATATTTAATACTGCTTTTTTTGCCGATTTTAATATTTTTAATATAATAAATAAAAACTTTTAAAGCTTTAGCTTTTAAATGCTTTATTTTTTTATGTTATATATTTTTTATATTTTTTATATTTTTTAATAAATTAATTAAAAGCTTTTATAAACGCTTTTTATAAAAAAATATAATTATTTTAACAGCACTTAATAAAATCTTTTTAAATATAATTATAATAGTTATAAGCTTTTTGCTAAAATAATAAATAATAAGCTTATATTTAAAAAAAATTAAATTTATTTTTTTAATAAAAAATTTTAATAATATATTTAATTATATATTATTATAATATAAAAAATAGTTTAAGCTATAATATTAAATTTTAACCTTTTTAAAGCAAGCTTTTAAAATTATATTAATATAAAATTTCTTAATTAGCGCTATTTTTTTAAAAATAAAAAACTTAATATTCTTTTTATATATACTTGTTAATATATTTTTTATAATTTTTTTTTTTTTAAAATAAAAAAGCTTATAGTGCTAATATTTATACTTTTATTTTTTTTTATTAAAATAAAAGATTTTTTCTTAAAAAGTTTTTTATAGTTAATTAAATATAAAGCTTTATAATTATTTAATATTATGCTTTTATAAAGCAAATAAATGTTATAGCTAAAAATAATATATATTTTTAGCTTATTAAAAAGCTTTTAAACTATAGCTAAATTAATTATTATATATATTATATTTAAGTTAAACTATTTATTATTATTTAGCTTATTTTTATATAATTTTAGCTTTAATATTTTAATGCTTTATTTTTTTTTATTAATTTTTTAATATAAGTTTATTTAGCATATAAAATTTTATTTAGTTTTAATTGCTTAAATTTATTAAGCTATTATTTTTTTTATTAAGCGATTTAAAAAATTTATTATTATTTTTTATAAGTTTTTATATATTTTAAAAGCTTATTTATATATATAAGAAAAGTTTAATAAATATAAGTATTATTAATTATATTAACTTAATTTTTTATATTAATTAAATTTATTATGCTTAAATATTTTATATTTATAATAATTATTTAATTTTTTATTAATTATTATAAAAACTTTTGCGCTTTTATATTTACTTTAAATAATTTTATTATTAATAAAGCTAATAAAGATTTTTTTATATTTATTTAAGCTTATTGCTTTTTATTTTAGCTGCTTATTTATAGCAAGTTATAAAAGCTGCTAATATATTTAATTTAGTATTATTTTTGCGTAGATAATATATAAAAAGTTTTTTATAGTAAATATTTTTTTAACGTTAAAAAAATTAAGCATTTATATTTATAAAAATATATTATATTATATAATATATTATATTTTAAGTTTAATATTTTTTGCTTATACTTGTTTAAATATTTTTTAATATTTTTATTAAGCTATAGTTTTTATAATAAATTTTATAAGCGCTAAATAATTTTTTAACGCTTATATTAAAAACTATAAATTAATTTTTTTAATTATTATAAGCTTAATAAAAGCAGCGCTTATAATTATAAGATTTATTATTTTATTAATCTAGTTAAAAATAGCTATATATTTATTAGATTTTAATATTTAAGCTGCGCTTTTTATAATATAAATATAAATTATATTAGCTAAAGTAAAAATAATTTTATTTTTTAATAGCTTTTTTAAAGCTGCTTTATTATTATTTATTTGCTTTGCTTTAAGCGCTTTTATAATATTTTTTTTTATAAAAAGCTTAAGCATTTAGCTTAATATATATAAAGTATTAAAAATATTTAAATCGATTAAATCTTAAACCTTTTATAAAATAATATAAAACTTAAGCTTATTAAACTAGTCGATATAATTATATTAATTATAAAATATTATATTTTTAATAAGCTGCTTATTAATATTATATAAAAAAAATATTATAATTAAAAAAATAATTATTTAAATAATTATATATAAAATATTGCGTCGGGATAGCAGAGCTAACCAATAAAAAACAACTAAAACAACAACAACAACAAAAACAACAAAAACAACTAGTAAGGCCTACATGACTGCAAATGACTATATTGACTAAATGTAGGTATAAAGTGTACAGGATGAGGTATGTAGGATAAAGTAGGTGAAGTAGGTAGGTAGGTTGGCCTGCGGCCAACAGCCCCTTATATAGCCTGTATGACAGGTGCGCACGGGCCGCAACAGCCTAGGTCAACTACTACGCAGGTGCCTAGCACCTGCAGGGACCGCCAGCCCTGTTGCAATATAAAAACTAATAAAATATATAAAATAAAAATAAAAACTTTAAATTTTATTTTTAAAGATTTTTTTAAGTATTTATAACACTAGTTTTTAAATAAACTAGGCTTATAACTATTATATTTAAGTAAATTTACGCATAGCTTAAAAATATTAACTAATGCTTTTATTAAATATAAAATCTTTAAAAATATAATTAATAGCTTTATTTATTTAAAAACTATATATTATATATAAAGAATTCTTCTAGTATTTATATATGCGCGCTTATGGATCTATATCCACAAGAGCGCACGGATTATCTGACCTACTGTAACGCGACATTAAGTGTGTTACGCGATCTAAAGAAAGAGCGAGACCGGGTCCTGCAAAATCTTAACGCATTTTGCCGTAAGTTAGGCCTACTATGGAGATATGGTTTTCGTTTGCTCACATAATTCTTTCAGGTTTGACATTTATGTCTGTTCGCCTAGACTTCCAACGACAGGGTTTCGGCTCTCAACTTTTGAAGGCGGTTTGTAGTAAGATAGATGGATATGGATTACCTGCTTTTGTGATGGCGTCGCCAGCCGGGATTGGGCTATATAAAAAGTTCGGATTCGATGTCGTTGGAACAGTTGAAATGCGTACGGGCACAATAGCTAGCATGGTTCGACCAGCAGCCTCAACATAAACATTCACGTCCACATCGCTCTTCGTTACTCGGTACAGACTACGGATATGGGGATCAGGAGAAATAATATGTATATGATAAAAGTATGGTGGGGGCAAGGTGGCTTCGTGAGCCACACACACAGGAACAGGAATGTGGCTCGCATAGCTGTGTGGCGCAATCTCCTCCCTGTTGAAACCCACACCCTGCGAGATCGCACCGTGGAGTATCCCAAGATTTTCCCTACGCTTTTGCCAATTGCCAACGAACCGAAGAGGAAAAGCAGCCTGCAGATAGCGTCCCCGACAATAATAACAGTCATAAGTCGGATGCCGAATTTGGAAGTCAATTTGCAAACCGTCACATTTCCGACGACTAGGAAAGGGTTTATAGGATGTTTCAATGTCCAACATCTAGACAAGTATATATATTCTAGTCCATATATATTCTGGTCCATACATAGTTCACTTAACTCAATTTTATGCATGTTCCAGACTATTCCAATGCTGGTGGCCATGGCCGAGTCTAACGGCAACTTACATAAAATGAATTAGAAAATTCAATACCGACGAATGAAGAATAAGATTTGTTATTTGAGTAGAATCTCGAAGACGCTATCCAGAGCCAGAGGCGCACGTCTGGGGGACACTAACAGGAACGGCTTTCACAGTGTATGGAGACTTACCGTCATTGTTGTCAAGGACTTTTCTTTGGCCCCCTGTGGTCGTCGCTCAGTTAGAAAGAGAAGACAAAGATACAAGCACCGGCATATATTTGTCCCCAGTAGTAAACTTAAAAGATGTTAAGAAAACTTCATGTGGAGAGCTAAAAATCTGAATTAGCTATCATGGGCAATCATAAAAAGTTTATCTACAGGAAGTCTGTCAATTTCCCCATCCTTACTAAATGGCTCGCTAGTCTGCAAAGGTTCACGGGAGAGGAAAAACCTCATATGATATGGCCCATTCTTAGAGACAAGAGCGACACAAAAGAAATGTCACAATTCTTAGTTGCAGTGGTATTCGGCTTTTTTGCTCTGGTGCTGGCAACTGCTAGTACAATTCTCACAGCTGTTCAGATAGCTTATACTATTAAAAGCTACAGTATTAAAGCTGCGCCGCCTTCGAGTATTTAGCATTGTGCTCTCTATGAACTCTTTTAATGCGTTAAAATCAGTATGGTGCGCTGAAAAAAGAAAAAAAAAAGAAAGAAAAAGAAACAAAGAAAAAACAGGTTTGGCTCGAACTGCCAACCTTAAAATCGCAAAAAAAGAATCCAGGGGCTAAGGACGAACCAGAATCCCAAACTGAACCGGAAAACCCTTGAATGCCTATGGCGCCTGCCTCTGGCACAAGCGTTTGTCCTGCCGACTATAACCACTGCGCCATCAACCTTGGGTGGCGTGTGCCAGTAGAACGTCTGTTGAAAAGCTGCGCACATATCGAGGCTTATAACCCCTCTCGGCCTACCCCTTCCTATTAGCTAGCACAGTTTGCCCTGCCCTTTTCTTTCTCTTTTCCTCTGCTACATCTTGGTCCACGGTATACAGGTGATTAAAACCAGTTGAGTTTCAAGGAGTTGTAATCCCTCTAAAGCAGTCATAGATTTCTACAGGTTTCAGTCGACAATATCGATTGAGTAAATGACTTTGGATCAACAAGTTGCAATGCTTACATTATTCAGTCAATCAATGCATAACTGCGAAGATGCCATCGATCGCCAGGAAATCACCACTTCACTCTCGATCTGCTACAATATGTAAAATTACCACGACAAATGAGCATGAAACCAACATCCCATTATATTAATCGTGCGCCTCAGCCTCGCAATGATAATAAGCATTTGTCATCATCCCCCGAAGCAGGGTCTCGCCGGTAAGAGTCATTAGAGCGGGGTACACTATTAACAATACCCGAGTCCGCGCATTGGCGCTATGCCAGGGGCTGTACCAATGTATGGTAGTGTCCCCGAAGGACATGGGTGCAATTCTTATCTGGGCCTATGGGTTCTCTAGGTTCCACATTCCACCCCGACAGGGCCCCTTACTTAGTAGTCCTCATAGTGTATTAGGACAATTACAGCCGACAATTAGGCATCTTCCAATCGCTGCATGAGGCTGCGAGCTTAACCTTGCTTAGGTAGATGGATGTATGTATAAGTAAGTATGCAGATGTGGTCTGTTCCTGCGCTAAGTCCGGTCTTATCCGACGGGGCGAATGCCGAGAAAAAATGTAACACCCTTGCAGCCTGGTGTGTTTGTGACGTGCGTGATGTGGAATCAATATGACCAGGCTGAGAAGGACGTGGGTTCACGCCTGGGAAAATGACGTTGGATACTTAGAATGCGATGCTCGAAATAATCTCAATTGGCGACCCAAAACATATGGATATGCGATGGTTTTTCATCGCGGAGTTTTGTTCCACTCCGTTTTCCTAACTGGTGTAGATAAGTCCGAGAACAAGCGGTTATATATCTCCGCCTCAACCCTCACTTGGCAAGGCAAGGCTAGGCTCATGAAATAGAAGCAAAGCGCGAGAAATAGTATATAATCCCCTGAATTCACAATATCAGCCAATAGCCTTCCACCATGTCGTTCAACCGCATCGCCATATACGGCCATAGGGGGTGGGTTGGCTCGCCCGTTCTCCACGCCCTCGCAGCCGCTGGTGCTCCGATCAAAGTGCTCCACCGCGCCGAGTCGGATGTATCGTCTCTACCCGCGGGTGTGACAACGGCTGTAGTAAATCTAGATGACCCGCAAACTCTCATCCCTGCGCTGAAAGACATCGATATCGTTCTGTGAGTGCCCCTTTAACGAAACCCCCCTCCCCAAATAACCCCCGCCTCATCAAAGCGTTATTATATTTATAGCTTCAGCGCTCCTACTGACAATAATCATCATAGCTCCTTCACGGCGCGGGACGTAGTCCCTAAACAGCACAGCTTCATAAAAGCCATACCCAGCACGGGGGTAAAGTTATTCGTGCCCTCGGACCTCGCGTTCCGCGTCGACGCGCAGGGCCTCACGATCCCCGCGAACAAAACCAAGCGCGAGGTCGAAGACGCTGCCAAAGCCGCCGGCGTGCCTACGTCCGTGGTGCTAGTGGGGTCTTTCACCGAGTCGTCTCTTGCCTTTCCGTGAGTATCATATGCTAGTCTCCTCATGATGGAAGTGCGCTATTAACAATAATTTGTTTCGCAGCATCTTGGGGGTCGATCTACCTGGGAACCGAATCATCGTCACGGGTGATAGTGACAAGCAGCAACTTTCATTTTGGTAAACCCTCCTTCCCATTTGTTTTGATTTTGGAATAATCAGCTAAATATGAGCTTGAAACAGTACCCGCAGCTACGTAGCCGCAGGCTACGCCTCAATATTCGCCAAGACACCCCCCTCCCAACTCGCCGGGCGCGACATAGGCCTTGTAGAGTTCAAAGCCACAGGGGACGAGATCGCAGCCGTACTGAAGGAGAAACACGGCGCGGAACCGCAGAAATTCGTGCACAGTCTCGCGAAGGTCGACGCGGAGATCGAGGCGTGCGTCAAGAGTGGGAATCCCACTGCTCTGAGCTGGTACTGTCGCAGGGCTTGGGGTGCGGGTGATATTGTGAAGGGGATTGGAGAGGATATCTGGGAGGTTGATGGTTATGAGAAGGCTACGTTGCGTGGGCTGGTGCTTGAGGGTAAGCTGGAGCCGTATAAGGAGATTCCGGCTCAGGTGAAGCAGGCTTTTGATGCTGCTTTTCATTGAGAGAGGGGGGTTTGATTAAAGCAATTCCCTAGACTCCTTAACAGTAATCCGCTTGCTTCACTCGTCCTCAGTAGATATGGTAGCATGACAATATATGAATCGATATGTGCTTGTCACGAATTCATCAATGAGGATAGATAGAATGCTTCCACCGCTGAAGCGGGTTTGGACGCATCCATGAGAGCCTATATTACCCTTAATACATGCAAAATTACACGCAGCAGTACGGAGGTAGAAAGAATGGACTCACCGACAAGCCAAACACATGTTGTGGTCCTATTTTGGAATCCACGCTGGGGATAAACTCGTAGATGAGATCATTGGTTACTTATAATAATAAGCTGAATACTTCTAACCTAGAAAATTGTCTCAAGTGAACTCGTTTTAGAAATCTTTCTTTTATATGTAAGTGATGAGAGGAGTATCGTTCTCCTTGAACATCACGTGTCTATTCCAAACCCAACATTTTGACTTCAGTAGCGAGACCCGAACAGCTGTAAGGGACGCAGTGATGTCAACAAGTTTCGTCATTTCCATGTATCTCTAGTTCAAAATGCTAATATGCCTGCGCCATATATGTCTATCCGTCCAGCTCATGACGTTGGATACACTAATAAATAATACACATCCAATGCCCATCTTTTTAGAGAGAAGAGTAAGGGCTCAATATTAATGATTCCTGAGCCTCCTGTTCTAAATCTAAGGGGAAGCCCAACCGTTACATAGACAATACCAAGCTACGACCACCCTGCTACGTCGCTTCTACCCCATCGCGACCCTGGTCCCTGGCAAGTAATCTTTGAATAGTGGGGAGAAACGCTTGTGCTGTCCTGAATTCTCCGAGTTTGACTCTCATGTAGTCGAATGCGATGAGTGTTACCTCATCTACCTTAGCTTTGTCCTCCGTTGTTTCCACATCGGACGGGATTTCAAGGTTATCTTCTATATTGGGGAGTTTCTGATATCTCTGGGAGAAGTGGGTCAAGAGGATTCTCCTGGCACCCATTCTCCGACCCACGTCGATAGCTTCCGACATGGTCGAATGTTTCTTGGCGATGGCATCCCCTTGTAATTCGTCGTCGAATGTGCTCTCATGTATTAAGAGAGTTGCACCCCGACCGATTCGCACGAACTCATCGCACGGGCGACAGTCTCCCGAATATGCTATTTTCAACCCAGAGGGAAAGGTGAAGGCCGTTGCAAGGGCTCCATGACAGTGCTCGACCCAACATCCCTCGATTTTTTTCAGACCGAAGCTCTTGGTTTCCGATTCGTTAAATTCTTGCGATTCGCTGGCGCGTTTTCTATCACGTTTAAATCCGACCGGAACTAATCGGTCGAAGCCGAAATCTTCAACATCGGCGTATTCTCGTAACCAATCAATCATGTGAACGTGAGAGGAGACAAGAAGTCTTGCTGATGGATCGGACTTCATTGTTTCCTCGTGCCAAGCCTTGATGACTGAAGCGGTGCCTAAATGATGATCCGCGTGAAGGTGACTAATCCAAATGACTTTGAGATCTCGGAGCACAGATGACAGTTCGCTACCGAAAACGCGGCGAAGCTGCCCCATCGTGTTCTCACCGGCGTCAAAGAGATAACTTCCGTACCCTGGCACACGAACCAGGGTGGCGGAAACGTTACGATACTTAGAAGGCAGTGCGGAGCCCGTACCAAGCGAGATAATTTCCGTGTCTTTGTTAGGGATGTCTGCCTCTGCCTTCTCGACTTTCGCTAAGAAGTCTGGGCTGGAAGTTCTTCTTCTTGCTTCATCAGCTGATATTAAGATGTCTGGTTCCATAGCAGCAAGCTGCTCAATTTTGGGGAATGGCACTATCTTATCGTCTTGATGTTCGTACCGCGGAGCAAACTGTATCATCTTTCCAATGCGGCCAATTTCATATGCCGATGAGTCGGACGGAGTAGCCCCCGAAAGCGAAAGCACATTGCTGTGGTCGGGTAAAGGGAAACGGTAGGGATCGATGCACCGTAGCTTATAGGCTAGAACAGCAGCAGATTCCAGGGCGAGCATGTTGGGGGAGGTGTCGGGAGAGGTCACGATGTGTCTCACCGAGGACATTTTTTGCATGAACGCTTGCAACCGCGTGTCATTGACGACATCACGACCTAGAAGCCAGAAAATGACGTATATTCCGCTCATTATTTGGCTATCTGCCCATTCCGGTCGTTTGACCAGGGCATCGATATAAGAGATATCCGGTAGTTCAAGCACAGCGAAGCCACTGCCAGGAACGCTCTCGCCGAGCACCATCTCTGGAGTCACTAGATTTCCGTCTTTGCCCTTAACGCTCTGCATGCTGGCAAGGAGCCGGTAATCAGGCTTAGCAACACCCAAGCGTTCGGCCTCTATGGGATTGAACTTGCCCCGCCTCTCGTGGCCCTTTACAATATAGCACATAGACTGCCTGGATGGCTCTGTCCGAGGCAGCTCTGCGATAGTGGCGCCAGGCCACGGCTGGCGAACGAGTACGGGAACATCAGGGACCTGTTGGTCGCCGCCAGGCATAGGGCCGGTATATACCTCTAGGTGGCCCTTCTCGTTGCGAACAAAGAGCTTTGCCGGTAGTTTGGCCTGATGTAATGTCGTCTCAACAAGAGCATCGGCTGTCCAGTTCGAGTCGAACATGTGTGTAACTACCATCTTGGCAATGGCACTCTCTTCACCGTCAGGTGTACTGAATTCGGCATGGCTCCGCTTGCGTGGGCTAGCTACAGACGAATCTTGCTTGTCCGACTTGACGGGCATATACCATACATTGATATTTGCGTCTTTCCAATCGGGCTCGGAGGAGATAGGAGTAGTAGCGGCTTTGGGGGGGCTGCGAGGGTCGGAGGAGACTTCGTGGGGTTCGATGGGAAGCCCCTTGCGGAAGACGAAGCGGCGCGAGGTGGCGAGGAGATGGCAAAGGTTCTTGCCGCCGTGGATCTTGAAGCGGGATGGAAGGAGGGATTCGGCGGTGGTGGGCTTCCTTTTGGACATGTCTTGGGGCCGTTTTGTGTTGTTCTTCTTTTTCGCTTTGACGGTGGCGTCGAGCTGCTCGCGGGCCATGGCAACGACATCGGCGACAGTGAGGATCATGCCCAGCAGCCCGCCAGCGCCCTGCCAGCCGACAGGGCCGGACAAGAAGATGTTCTCGAGCCTGTTGAGGGCGACTTTGCGCTGGATCAGGGCGCGCTGGGTGCCCTCGGCTGCGTGGCCGAAGACATAGCGCTGGTTGTCGAAGTGCAGCAGAATGGCGGTTCCGGGCGTGTCGGCGGTCGGCGTCGTGACGAGCTGCACATAATTCAACATCTTGAGCGCGAAGGGCAAGTTGTCCGTGTACCGCCGGCGTCCGTCCGACGGAGGCGTGTTCGCGTCGCCGAGAATGGGGCGGCGGCGGAAGAGGATGAATCGCGCGTTCCTCCTCAGGTAGGCGTCGGGAGAAGGCCACTGAACCGCGAGCACGTCCTCGCCTGCGCCCGCGCCCGCGCCCTTGTCGCCTGCGCCGAAGAGCTTGCTTGCGCCGAAGACGGCCGTTCTTCTCGGCACCGCAATCTCAAACGCTGATGATCTTGATCGTATCGGAGAATACACCTTGGTATTCTTGGTTAAGGAACGTGGAATCGGGACCTTCATCTAAGGTAGTTAGTTTCCCGAGCGCGAAAAATCCCCCGGTTTATTACTGTCGTCGTTGTTGACGGTATTGTTTGTTCTAGTATTGTTCTAGCAATGATTCCAACTTTTATTATTTTTCGACTTGCGACCGGCCTTATCTTATCGAGTCTACTAAGTAAGTCTCTGGTAGTGGGGTAGAATTAAACAGTTTTGGCGCTAACTAACAAGGGTAACTGCCTAACTTAGTAGTACCATGTGTGCATACCAACTTCTCCTGCTCTGATCTCGAGCAGGTTAAGTAAGTTCGACATCGCTAAAGAATATAAAGAAAGATTATACTATGTAACTATCATTATTATTATTATTATTATTATTATTCCAACTAATCTAGCGTGTACCAGTTCATTGATTTTAAGACATGAATGTTGTCTAAAAAAGTGCATGCTTTGCGACTCTGAGAGGGAGCTACTCTTATAATTATTCTAGGCGCTAATTACTTCCACTCCACCCATGTACGTTGGGTTAGGTAACTATTAGTACTAAGTAGGATATAGGTTAAGGTTCGGTCCAACTCTGGATTTGAATCTTTGCTTTTCCCCTCCTCTTTTTTGTACTATTGTGTGGAGGTATTCTTCCCGCCCAAGTGGAAGAAGAGAGTGTCAAGCGAAGCGACAAGTTCAGCGAGTAAATACCGACGATACTATCATACCTAGCGGCTCGGTAACCTCTAAGTACTTACTCGAGAAATTTAGCCGCGCGCATCATTAGCGCTAGGCAAAGACAATGGCAAAGGGGTACAACAAGCCACCAGCGCGGTTGGAGGCACAATTACCAAATGGCTGGGTCCATACCTATGGTTCGAGGGTCTCGGTTAGTTTAGATATCGATCCCCAACCAATCCAGGGTCCGTTAGGATGAGGCTCGGCCCGAGGTAACCACACCACGCGACCGCCGGATAGATGGTAGATAGATGGTAATCTCTATGCTACTTCAACACTGCACTCACTATTCCCGTACATATCCTCGAACCTGATGGTAATTATATATAGCTTGACCGACATAGGAGAAACGATACTCGGCGACACCAAGGGTCGGAAGGGCTGAAACAGGGACTTATATATATGCTAGTCGGTGTAACAATGTGCTTATTGGTGGTGAATTCTCGGCGAGTTCGGTCCGGCCATAGCATTTGTGCCCTGTAGGATCGTTTCGAATGCCGATGTGGGTGATCATTCAAGATGCGTTGCTTTCGGTTTCTCATAACGAGCGATCGGGAATGCGCACGATGGATAAGCATGTCCGTAAATGGACATCGATAAATAAAATCTATCGGGCTAGTTGTTCTTTGCTTCTTAACGGCGTTGGGAATACGGCGGATGACATAACCTCAGCCCGGCGTATGGCGCCGAAGATGCCCCTGTTCCCGGCCCGAGACCCAATGCTTCATCCGTCTTGTATTTTACAATAACCACTTATTAATAAACCCGCGAGTCTCAGCTAAAGCGACTCTACATTTTCTATATGTTCTTTGGCTCCGACAAGCTGGGCATTTCTATGATTCCCTTACCACATCTACAATATCTTCTCGGGGGGACCGCAGAAGAAAGATGGGTAGGAAGGATAAAAGAGCAGCAAATAATCACGGCAATAATTCAGTCGCCGATACGGAACGGAAGCCCCTCCTTGCGACGTCCTCGAGACGACATGACATCAGAGTTAGGCGGAAAACGAGACTACCAGAGTCGAACAATATGCCGAACGATTGCTCCCCTGCCAAGATCGGACGGGTTATCGACATGACTTGCGGTCTAGATGCAATCCCATCCAGATTGTTCCTGTTTGGGCAGCTTGATGCGTCTTGACGATGCAAGCAGGCCGAATCCTTCCACCTACGCCATGGCTTATCTGATATCCAGTAATGAGGCCCGGAACCAACTATCCCGCACACCGACCATGAGCTTGTCCTCCTAATGTCAGTGCCGCGCGTCGAGATTATCTGTCAAGACTCTGGTCTATACCATGTGATGGGAATTTGTTATCTGCTGACTTCCCACATATCCCCTTTTCATCGACTTGCACCGCAACAAGCCAGAGGTGCTGCAGCATTGATAAGCGCTAATAGCGAAGCCGCATGGGAAGGAATGCCGCGCCGCATAGATACGAGAGCCGCCAGCGAGGTACAGAACTTACTACGATCAATTTGTAGGACTTCGCACCGCGAATCTGCAACGGAACTGCAAATCAATATTCCCGAGGACGCGTGCCGAAGAAGCGAGGAAATTACCACAAACGATCACTTAAGCAGGCAGTCAAACAGACATAAATCCAGACAGAGTAGTAAGAAGAACCCCTAGACGGTCAACTACATGCCCAGTATATGCAGCATGGGACTTTGCATCGTTCTGCCCAGCCTGACTGGAGAAATACCTACCAGGGACCCACACTCTTTCTACACTATGATAGCGTCGCGTCTTTCCATGCGAACCAACCATATCACCTGAAGGTAATATAGTCTCATGCTCTTCATCCTGGTAAACGCACGACATTACAACGCTCCCCGGTACTCTAAACTTGTTTAGCCTAACTGATATCGACCGTGCCGTAAGAGTAAAGAATGACATCAGCATGTGTAAGTAGAGTGCTACAGAGAACCGATGTGCATATTACGGGGTAAGTCAGCCATGCATTCTCAGGCCAGGATCCTCAAAAGTGCAGTTTTCTCGAATTGGGAGATGACAGTGATATCCTCGGTGATAAGAACAACTGCAGTACGCGAAGGTTACCAAATACGGCGAACAGCACATAGTTCCTGTGCAGTCCTTTTTCACTACGACACCGTTTGGCCGCATGGTCGTGACCAGACGGGTTTCATTGTGGCTGCATTGCATTTGCTGACTGATAAGGTGACAGACGTAGTGGCGTCACCGCTTGACACCGAGTCGTATGTATGTATGCAGGCAGCCTGCCTCTAGGCGCCTCGCTAAGTCCCTTTGCGTGACATGCAGCGCTTCGGTGACTTATAGCGGATCTTCTCATCGGCAATGTGGACTTGACCCAGATGTAAACGGATTAATGATCTAAGTCCCTAGTTTCGATCTGACGAGATTGGTACTAGCCATGCGGAGAGCTTCAACAAGTAGGTAAGAACCAAATCTCACGACCCAGCGATCACGGGGACTAGCTTTAGAAAGGTGACGATCAAGACTGTCTGAGCGCACTTTGCACGTGACATGGAATATCATGGGCATATGCAGGACTTGGACGTTTCTGAGCCAGGCCTCGGCAGTCGAGTGCAGGTTCGATGCATTCGGGACCAGGTAAGTGGGCGAGCGGGCAAGCATGTAGGCGACTACCGGATAAAACCCCGAGCGAGGTCTACTTACCCCGAGCTTCCTCAGCGGACATATTCATCCAGGATAGGGATTGGACTAGGAAGAGGAGTAGGTAGCACAGCATAAGTGCTGAGCTAATTGCGCGGTTCCAGACCCCTTCACCGCCAACGTCGTCCCATCTGGATCAGCTCGTGTTCCTGAGAAAAAAAAAGTCAAATTCGATCTCTCCACGCCGATACACGAGCGACACGACTAATATGTGATATGTATTACCGGCACATAGGGGTAATACAAATACCGTGGCCGCCTGTTGTCAAGCCACATCAATCGACCCGTTCCCGAAAGAAAAAAAGGGGGTAAGGGAATTTTCCATGGGTAATACCTAGATGGTAAATTTAATCATATGGTCTAAATCGAATCTCTATGTCGATCTACATGCAGAACCAGCCAAACCACAATCCCCAAACTCCATAGTCTTTGCAGCGGCGCACGGTGAAAACCCATGGCCAGAAATATGTACAGTACAAGATGCAATGTCGTTCCGTAGTAGGGGACGACGGTGTTGTGATAGAGAGATAGGTATATACGATGATATGATAATGGGCGTATCGTAATCGTAATCGTCGTAGTAAGCGAGCAAGCGAGGGAGAATGCATTATTCTTTCCGCATCAGTTGCTCCCCAAGCGGTGCGCATATGTCGTAATTGGTATGGAAGAACTCAGCCGTCTCGCCGCTCCGCCGCTGCATCTCGTTATCGAACAGGTTTAGCATGGCGCCCACGCCCGGTATCCTCTCGAGCCTATTAACCGACTGTCGCCAGGCCTCGATGTGTCTCGCGCCCGCGAGGGCGTTGAGCTCACGCACGCGCGCCTCCAGCGTCTCCAGCACGGCCGGATTCGCCTTCGGCGACCCCTGCCCGTTCGTTGGCGGCGCCTTGCGCATCCATTCCAGGTACTCCGCCACGACGGAGGAGATCCCCGCGATCTCCGCCTGCGTGTTGAATACGGCCATGCCGAAGGCCGTGAGCTCCGCCAGGATGTGGTTGGCGTCGTCGGCTCTATGACCCCTCCCGCTGGGCGATGGCGGTGGCGACGTCGTGGCTGTCGATGATCCGTTCACTATCCTCACTTCCCGTAGGCTGGGCATCTGCCTATGTGAGTAGACGCTCTCACGCCGGAACGAGGACGACGTGGTGCTGGGCCCTGACATTTCCTCTATCCGTCTCAGGTCGTCCATGTGGAAGTGAGACGGGTCGCTGGGTACGCCCATATGCGGGCTAGGTATGTAGTTCATGAACTCGCTATCTAGATTCTCTGGTGACATTGGTAGTGAGTGGTGCGAGAACGGGGTCGACGGTATGCCGTGGACCCCGGCTGACATGAAGTGGTCTCCCGTCGGCACTGTCGTTGGCATTTGCAGGTTGAACGCCGAACAGTCCGGATACTCGACTCCGATGGTCGAGTTCGGCGTGGCGATCGGCAGTTGCTCATTTGGAGTAGCAGCAGAAGGTTTATTCGTGTTACCGTGTGTTAATATATAGGCCTCTGCTTTATCTGTATTCGTTGCATGTCAGCCTCCCTCGGCACGTCAAAAACCCCAACGACTCCCAAAGCAGCGGTCAGTGATAGTACCTAATCGCTCCTGTAAACTCTCGATGGTCTGGGCCAGGTCCGCTTTTGTAGGTTTGTGAGTTGGCACATAGATACATGTCTCGCCGGACCGCCGACACTTCTCGCACGAGGGCTGGCCTCCATCACACCGTACTTTTCTGTCGCGACATAGTTTACAAGCTATGTGACGGGAGACGTTGTTCATGATTATGGGGTGAAGTGCGGTGAAGTGGGCGATGAGGGAGGGTGACTAGTCGACTACCTTAGCCGGTCCTTAGCCCAGCTCCCTCGCAAGTTCGGGTCTTGTTTTTTCGAGATTTCCAGTGTCGCTCCACACGTGTGAGATACGATAGGCGGTAGTGAATTTGCGAGTTTGTTTCTGTTACGATTCTTGTGTAGGTTGGAATCCAGCTGAGTGTATAAAGTAAAGTCTCCGCCAAGCTTCGGGTTTGGGGGCTGGTCTAATGCCCCCAAGGTCTAATTAAGCTATCGAGCTTACTTATTACGGCTTGACTACCAGACACTGCACCTACCAGCTGATTCATTGAAGAACGAGAATGGTAGAATGGGGTCTAAATACATAGCTAGGATGTGAACGGTTTCTGGTGGGGGGTTTCCTGCTTCTGATGTACAGTAGGCCGCGAAATAAGTGGAAAGTAGCATGGAGGAGAAGGAAAAGACGACCCCTGCTTGCACCCTTTGGGTACACTTACGTCTTACTTGGTGGGAATATGGGGATATGTACCGGGTAGTGTAGTAATGAGGCATGATCCGATCGGCTACGTAATCGGCAGTCAGTTTGAAATCGAAGATTGGAGGCAGTAAAACCTGCTCTCATGTTCCTGGCAGTCAGTCTTACTTTTGTCAAGGGGCGTTGGAAAGAAGCAGATACCTAGCGCGGCTGTTTGAATCTCTTCAAGGATAGACCTGCCATAGATCTTCAAACGGACGCCCTTCTCAAGCTGAGGTTTGACTAGTCTGGGCCATGTAGACTTGTTATTGGAACATTGAGGTTTACTACATATAGGCAACTCCTGAGTAAGAGCCACGTATTTGGCCCACCTTGAGCTAGTTATACTAGCCCATTCAGCCCACCTCAACGAGGCTCTCACGGTGCCACGGTAATTACACGTGTTGTCTCCGTCCTATTCTAGTGTAGTCAAGCCATTGGTAAGTCATTAGCCAAGCTGTCAACGTCCATGTAAGCATCAGAGTGGTATATACTACGTAGATGAAGGATATGCCTAAAGTGAAACGGTCTTAAAGTTAGTTTCAATCCTAAATAGACAAATGGGGCCCCCCGGCAAAAATAGCTTTGAGAAGCTGCTGTCTATTACATAGTGCAGCGTAGGACTGGCACGCTAGAACCGACTTAGCTGCAAGGTCCCATGCCAAGCCTTGGCATATCCAGCTGTAACATGTGCGATAAGCTGACTGACAAGCTCACGCAATGCTTCATTGGGAATAGGGATCTAGATACACTACTACACTACTATTGTTAAAGGAAAGACTGGTTAATCTTTTGGGGAGCCATTCGGGTAGTGTTACCGATAGTATCATCGACTGGTGCGGTCCATATCTTGAGACGAAGCCCTAATTGGACGTCAAATGTACGTAGGGAACCCTGCCTAGACCACCGGTGGCCGAGCAGACCTGCCTAATCGATATCTTGCGTCATGTGTATCACTTGAGGTGAATAGCGGACACTACACTACACTAGATTGAATATTGCAATAGGTAGGTATTGCTTCCTGAACACTAAGGCAACCCAGCCACGGCGACGCCGCGTGGGGAATTATTTCAAATCGGAGCAACAAAACTAACCTACTGTATACATATAATATCGCAAGGTTTGGCTTCTCATTAGGAAAGGGCTCGATTGAGTTATAAGTTAAGTTTCTCATGTCCATGGGGAATGTGCTCCAAGATCATGCCACCGGTCCCTCACCGTGCACTACTCTCAAACTATTTGACCTTGATTTCCCCGCCCATGAGTGGACATGACGATGATCAATTGACCCATCTTTTCATGTAGGTAGATGCAGCTTTCGCAAGGTAATCTTATTTGATTCGTACATTGTATGGTGGGTGTCTGGTGCCGCCGGTCACGGGAAGGATTGTATGAATCTCAAAAACAAAAGCATCGGAAGCCTAACTAGAGTGATGTTATCTCCAGGATTATTGGTAGAACCTAATGCCACAAGACAGGATATGAGGGATAAACGAGACTAACCGAGATATGCGTAGACCGGGCCGTCCCGCTATGAAGGGGATGACACAAATTTCTTTTCGTTGCATGGCCAGTATTATTTGAAGACTTTCTTCAGTTGTTCATCTATATAAACTGCGGACTATGGTTATATAACCTGGGGGCGGAGATTCACTTTAAATAAGTCGCGTGCCTATCTCTCATTCTAAGACGTGATGAATTTCACAGATAACTGCATGTGTGTATAGTATCAAGGAAGCATTGAGTCGAAATCCCGAAATTTAGACAGTCAGTCGTAGTCCCTATATTTGAATTTACTGACCTGCGTGCCAAGTATTATCTGCATCAAGCGTCTTTTGCTTGGCGAGTAATTTTCACAGTCAGTTTCGAAGTTTAACTCGTATTAGCTATCATGGTTCACGCACGATGACAGGATATATATAGTATATTACTCTCGAGTTTGGCCACACTAGGAGCAGCATACTGGTTAAGTATCCTCTGGTCCGGTGGGCACAGCTATACCACATTAGAGCTCGGCTAGAGCTCCAAATGCTGTCCCGCCACGGTTATTCGGACCTCACTTTTTGATATCCGGACCGCAGCTAACCTAGCTGGGCGATAGTCGTACTAGTGTCTCCACACAGCCTTGTTTCCCATACAAAATAGGTAAATGCGAGACGCTATGTGGACACCAGGAAAACCGACGGTCGGAACCCCTGTTCTTGTTTTTGTTGTTCTACGTAGATACTGTAGGGTGGCATATCGATAACCTGTTGGTACATAAAATTAGCTGAGATTCTTACCAAAATAGATGTACCTCTAGATGTAACAGAGGCCTAGGAATAGCGGTTTTTTACTATTTTGGCTGCAAATGGCACCAATCGATAGGGAATTTAAAGATGAAGCCGAAAACAATAAGTAATTAATAGATATTGTGATGCGCGATGGTGTTGTTGATGGCTGAATTTGTAGTTGTTGAAGGGTTGAAAGGTTAAAGGTAAGTGGTGGAGAGGAGTGGGGTGGAGAGACTAGTAGGTATGTAGGTAATTGGTGGGCGAAAGGAAGGTGGAAAGGTTAGAAAGATAAAGGCCTCTGATTGGCTGACGGGCTTCCCAGCTGGCAGACGTGTATCTACAGTCTACCCCGCTTTTCAACAGCTGTTGAACAGCTGTCATGACAGTGGCAGGCAGGAATTTTCCGAATACTGTTGTTTTTTAACAGAGGCAGGGGGTGCCCCCCTGTATTAACAGGGGGTCTACCCTACTAGCGATACAAATATAGCTAGCTTAGTGGGTCTTGTACCAAAAGGGTAATAACCCCTGCTATAGGTGGGACCTTTAACCTATTTAGGTTAGCTGCGGTCCGGATATCAAAAAGTGAGGTCCGAATAACCGTGGCGATGCTGTCCCGCTCATACTAACTACGCTATGATACAGCATGCATTTTTTGCGATTACCTAGGATTGCAATCCTAATTGCCGCTACTAGATTAAGTGTACTCATCGCCAAGTCGCCTAAGACCAGGCCTGTAACCACATGCATACTGTACGTGCTTCATCATTTAAGCTTACTCTGTACCGCAGCGCGAATCTAGCCTCCAAGCTAAAACATGTAAGACGCTAAATTCCCCTGGCATGCTATACTAATTGAGCATGGCACTCGCAAACCGAAGCAGCACGCAGTTCTGAATGATCAGTAATGTATTGAGACATCGTTACGTGTAGGCGCTACTATTTTCAAAAAATCCCAGCGAGTGAGCAATTTACCCCGTTCCGAATGCTGTATATGTTGTCCCGACCAATTTGTCAATGGTAGCATCTTGAGATCTGAAGTCAGATCTTATCCGTGCCGCAACTGGGCAGAGAAAGACACGTACGCTAGGCAGTTGCCAACCCATCAAATCCCGACGGCCGCCCGGATTCTAGTCCCCTGAGCGCCGCTAAAGCCTGAGAGGATTCTATCTACACGTAGTGTTCATAACCTTTCCGAAGGTGCCGATAGGATCAATGTTGATGCCAAAATTAGTGTACACCCAAAGGCCCGATATTGCGCTGGACTCCAGGGAGCAGCACGGGCTCCCTGAGTTGCCTGCCGGGTCTGAAGCGAGATCCCCTGTCAGTGGACACGATCCCTACCACGTGGTGGATCATTGGTATGGGGTTCATAGTAATCATCTTTCTTCTACACCATTTACACTACACTCCAACACTGCCTACTATGTAGGTAGACGAGCCATATGAAACTAATTTCTTTTCTACCAACATACACTACACGTACTAAGCCTGGTTATACACTACGAAGGACCTCCAACGAAATTTATCGCACTTGTTTTCTGTTGTTATACCCGTTAAATGGTATGACTGGGACGAAAGCAACAAGACAACGATAACCACTGCGTTTTCTATTACACATAGAACAAATCGTCGATTGTTCAGCCAATACCCCAGAATTTAAAGAGCACTATTATGAGGATTCCGACAGCGCGAAAATAGGGATCAACTTCAAAAAGAATTGTTATATGTTTCCTCTGGAAACCGGAATATTCCGGACGAGTAGACATGACTGCAACAAAGAGATAATGGTAATGAAATATCACCAGTGCTGTCACAATCTCTACCACGAGATCAGAAAATAGGCAATTGTTGGGACGTAACGAAGAAAAATTTTGTATATACTAGCAAAATCGGCACGTCTAATTTTTGTAGGCTGATTAAAGGCTTGTGCGGTAGCCCGTAATTACAGTGTAGTAATATTCATAGTACACACCATAAGCTTATATATTCTTACTGGGCACTATTAGCATGTAAAAATTCCCCAAGTGGCTCAGTTATTTATACAATATGCCATTCTGCTATATTTACTGTTGCACTGATCTGGCTTTTTTTGTCGGGTTACTAGGTGGTGGAACTAGACGCCCTTGCTCAGCAGCTAACTGTTCATCACCAGTATTACGAGCGGTGTTAATATTTTCCATTACACCTGTAGTCTTGACAAAGTTGCCCGGCCTATTTAGTAACAAGCTTAACTAGTAGTAAAAGTGTTAGCTCTTACTTAATACTCTGTCTCAAGATCAGCGCACATAGTCCGTGACAATACTATTACTAGAACAAGGAATTGCTATATATAAATATACTTAAGGGCTAGAACACGAAGACGGATCTGTTCTTCGTGCGACAATAGGCCCCGTATAATCTCGTATGCTTGGTCTCCGAGACTAAGACGAGCTTTCACAACAATGCCTATTCCGTGGGAATAGCTTAGTGAGTCGTTAAAATATAAAACGCCTCGTAGAGCTTATGTCACTCCCAATATCATCATCTTCAATGTCTTAGGAAATAACGCAGACAACCTGTCCCATCCACAAACATCTCACAATAGGGATTAAAGGGTATGGTTACTACAAACACTTGTTACTACGTAAGGATTAAAATTCCTCCCTAGTGAGCATTTTACAAAGAATGCGTGTGACCTACTTAATACGATAAATTTACTACCAATATACCCTACATCGTACAAATAGATCTCATTATTATATGTTTAAATCTACCTAGACTACCATGACAGATTATTTCCCAAGGATACTTTAAATAAAGCAGTGTTATACCAATATTAATGAAGAAAAGGATATAGCTTGCTCCGTGTGCCCTTGACGAACATGTGATTTTCGCTATTAGGCCTCAAGCGCTAGAAGTCCTAACCTAAATCACAAGGAGCTTTGTAGTATCCCCAGATTCCATCTGAATTTCACACCTGATTATTCACGCACAATCTGTCCTTGAGTGTTGCATACCCTACACAGAAGGTCTACATATAGAACCTAGGAGGTTCATGATATAGGCTAAACTATGTATAAACCGCAGGCCTCGGTAAAAGTAAGACTGTCTCAACAAAGATCATTAGCCATTACGTAATATAAGATTTTATCGAGTAGCCTTTTTAAATACCAAAAAACAATGAAATCGTAAATATAAACATAAATATTTAATTCTTTTTTATAAAGTCTTTAAATAGCTATTAAATCTTTAAGCTTTAAAAAATATTATAATATAAATTTATTTTTTAAATTATTATACGAGCAATTATAATAAAACATCTTTATTATATTTATTATTATAATAATTAACATGAGCTTTTTTTAATATATAATATTAAACTAGCTAAGGTGTGCCGATTAAACTAAATTAATAAAAATAAAAGTGAAAGGCTTTTTAAAGTTTAATAAAGTGCTATTATTTAAATATTTATTTTAAAAGCTTAGTGGTAAAAGTATTATTTAACTTATTTAAGTTATAATATATAATTATTTATACGTTTTATTTTTAAGCTACTTAGTTAAATAATAATATAAAAATCGACATTATAAAACTTATAAAAAACTAGCTTATAAGTTAATACCTTTTATTATAAAGCAATGGTTAAACTAAAGCGAGCTAAACTTATTTAAATTTAAGGCTAACTTATATAAAAAATATTATTATAGCAATATTAAAAACTTAATATAAAAGCGTTTATTAACTTATTATAATAGTGCGGTAGTTTTGCTTTTTTTTTTTAGCTGTTAAGCTTTCGTTTTATTATTAGTAAATTAACTTATTAAAGCATTATATAGCTAAAGGTTTTTTGCATTACGTAATAATAATAATAAAAAACTTAACGTTAACGTTAAATAAATTAACATAAAAAACAAAATAAAAAAACTTAAAAAAGGTTTAAAAAAAAAAAACCTTTTAAGTTAGTTTTACTTAAATAAGCTAATTATATACCTTGTAATTTTAAAGGCTTTAGTTAATTATATAGCTTATATTTTCCACTTTATTTTACTTTTTATTTACTTTTAATAAAAGCTTTAACCTAGCTATAAACCTAGCTATAAACTTAACCACTTATTTTTTCTTTTAACATTACTTATTAGTTTATATAATAGTTAATATAATAATTAATATAATAATTAATTTAATTATATAATAATTAATATAATAATTAAAATAATTAATAATTTATATAATAATTAATATAACTAGTTAATAATATAGTTAATAATTAATATAATATATTTTTTATATAAGTAAACTATTTATTTAAGTAAACTATTTTAATAACTTATATAAAATTTATATATTAAAACTTTAATAACTTTATTAATTTTATAGCTATAATATATCTTTTATATAAGTGGACCACTTATTTAAATAAACCACTTTAATAACTTATATAAAATCTATATATTAAAACTTTAATAACTTTATTAATTATATAGCTATAAACATGCAATTTAAAAATTTAAGCTATTAATATAATAAGGAATTTAAATTTATTTTTTATTATTTTACTATTATTTTCCTTCCTGGTAAAATAAAAACCGCGCTAAAATTTTAGCGTGGTTTTTAATATAGCTATAAATAAAATAGTAGTAAAATTATAAAAAATATATTTAAATTCCTTATTAAGTTAATAG
>MU380454.1:2500-33715 GCA_022495085.1 Xylaria sp. FL1042
CGTTAGCCAACTAATGCTATAAAAACAACACAATAACTTTTACCGCCCTTTTATTCCTTTTTTAAAAAAGCCATTTTAAGCAAAACGCTTCACTAATCATTTACCGCCCTTGCTATATAAGCTTACCTAAAATATAAAAAACTAAAGATTATAATAAAACACTAAGTAAATACATACCGGCTAAAACAGCCAACTATAAAAAAAAAACCTAAAAAAAAAACACTAACTAATTATATAACATATATTAGCTGTTTTAAAAAAAATAGCGACTTATTTTTTCTTTTTTTATTTTACTAAATTTTCTTATCTAGTTTAACTGCTTATAAATTTTTACGCAAGCCTTTACAAGCTTAGTAAACTAAATTCTTATTTTACTATAAAAAAAAACAACGCACTAAAACTATAAAAACAGCAACTAACAGCAATATTACTATACTTTTTATTTCTTAAATATTTATTACTTTTATTTCTTTATACTTTTATAAAATAAACTTATATTTTAATATAAACTTATAACAAAAAAAAAACCAACCTTATAACCTTTTTAGTTTAATATTAAATAATAGCTTTTTAAGCAAAAACATATTTATAATATTAACTTTTACTTTTAATTAAATTAACCTTAACTTAACAAATATATTATTAAATAATATAAAAAAAAACAAGTTTTTTTTAAACTTTAAGCACTTTATAATAACTTTATAAGTACTTATTACTACCTTAATAACACCTTATATT
This sequence comes from Xylaria sp. FL1042, assembly GCA_022495085.1. NCBI lineage: Eukaryota > Fungi > Ascomycota > Sordariomycetes > Xylariales > Xylariaceae > Xylaria > Xylaria sp. FL1042. The sequence continues at coordinate 3,239 of MU380454.1, forward strand.
ATTAGCTCACTTATTTTTAACCCTGCCTCCCGACCTTAAAACCTTTTTAATAAAATTAAAGTTATAAAATAGCTTAAAAAAATAAAGCAACTTTTTAAGTTATATTATTTATCTTAATTAAAATAAACTAATTAACTTTTTTACTAAACAAAAACTATTATTAAAAAGCATATTATTTAACATTTAATAAGCACTATTATAAATTAAAACAAAATTAAAAAGATTTTAAAGCAAAAATATAAGCTTAGCAACTTTAAGCAGACTTAGTTAAAATATAAATAGCTTGCTTAATTACTTGCTTAAAAACACACTTAGCCTTAAAACTATGCTTAATTTTTTCTTTAGCACTTAGCTTTAATAGCAAAGCTAAAAAAAAAAATATTATTTATTTCCAAAAACTTTTACTTTTATAACCTAATTAAAACTATTTTAATTAATTAATTATATTAAATCCTTGTTTAAAACTTAATTATTAAAAAAAAACTATATAACAAGAATTATAATAAAGCTTTAATAATGCTAAAAACTTAAGCAAGCGTTAAATTATCTTTTTTATTTTAAAATGTTTTTTTTTTAATTATTTTTAGCAATAATTATTAATTTTTAAATACACTTATATACTTTATTTAGCCACCAACAACTAAAAACCAAACTATACCTCTACTTATAACAATACCATTATATGCTCCTATAGTTAACTAATTTATATTATTATTAGCTACCAAGATAAAAAAATTAAACCTTATAATTAATTAACTAACAGCATAAATTAAAAACTTATTAGTTAACTTAGCATAAATAATTAAAACTATAAACAAGCTTTTTTAGCTAGCCGCTAATAAAAGTTAATACTATATACTGCTTAAACAGCTATTACTATAAAAAACAAACTAATAACAAAGCTATTTAACCAATAATTAATAAATTAATACTTTTGCTACTTAAGTTTAACAATTTAATTTATTTAATAAAAACAATAACTAAAATAATAACAGGCCTAATAATTTAAAAAGTAATCCAGGGTATAATAAATATAATTAATTATATAATAATAATAAAAGCTATAATAACAACAAATATTTTAACAATAAATATTTTAAATATAAAAGTATAAATTATAAACTAAGGTCTTATTTATTATTATACAATTATAAAAAATATAAAGCTTTTTACTTAATTAATAAAAAACAAGCATTATATATTAAATCTTTAAATATATTGCCGCATATTTAATATATAACTATTAACCAAAATAAAACAGCAAAAAAATATATAAAAAAAAAATATATTATGCTAGCTTTAATATAAATACTTAAAACAACTTTTACTTTTTATTTTTCTGCTGCTAAAGCCGCTTATAAAATACTACGTAAGCATAATTATATGCTAAAAAACTTTAAATTAAAACAGTAAATAATAAAACTTAAAAAAAAAACTGCTAAAAACGCAAAAAATCTACTATTAATAACATAACAAGCTTTAATATTAATCCTTAAGCAACCACCATTAATTAATTAAAAGTTTATATTAAAAATAAACTTTTAAATAAACTTTATTTACTTAAAACAGCAAAAAATAAAAATCTTAAAACAAGAAAATTATTTTAAGTTTAAATATAACAAATAAACTAAGTGCTAAAAAAGCAAAAAATATATTATATTAAAAGCAGTAAATAAAAAGTCTTTAAACAGCCTGCTAAAATCATTTATTTCTTTTTTAATAAAAGTCTTTAATATTAAAATAAGCACCGACGCTATAATAATAAAAAGACGTCGTATTAATAATAATAAAACTATAACCAATAAGCAAACTAGTAAAAACATTTATTAACTAGCTTTAAAATTAATTAATTAGGCTAAAAATATTATAAAAGCAACCCTAAAACTAATAAAAAAAATAAAACGCAAATAAATATTTTTAAATAAAATCTAAAATCTTGCAAAAACAAAAGTAAAACTTATATAAAAAAAACTACTAAGCTTATTCCTTAATATATTATAGCTATTAGCTTTATAAGCTCTTAAAATAAAAAAAACATTTAAAAAAAAGAATATTTAACTATAGCTAAACTAATTAACCTTTTATATTAATAATTTATTTAAAACAAAAACCGACAATTAATTAATATTAACAACTAAACCGCTAATTATCTTAATTAATAATACCTATATTAAGCTTTAAAAATTAACTAAAAAAATCTATAAAGCCCTCGATACTAGTATAAAACTACTATAAATAAAAAACTATATTAAAAAAATACTTAAAATTGCTATACAAGTTAAAAAAACATTTAAAAACTTGGTAATCACAGGCCTATTTAATATAAAAGCATAAGCAAGCCTTATTATCAAAAGCTATATTTAAAAAAATTAAATTTTAATACTTAATACAGCTATAACTTAAAATAACTACTTTACTAAAAAAGCTGCGCCACTTAATAACTATTAAAAACTTATTATTTAACTAGTTTAAATAGCAAAAAAATATATACCGCAGGTTTTTATATACGTTATCTTAAACAAAATAGCTGCTGCTTTATTACTTTTTAAAATAAACTTTCTTAGCCTTATTAACTACATGCTATACTTTAATAAAAAAGTTTTAATAGCTACTATTATTATTAATAATACTTGTATTATTGCCCTAGCTATTACGCCAATTAAAAACCAACTTTATAATAAAAGCGCACTCTAAACTATAAAAAACTAATAGCCATTTATAATTATAAAAGCAATATAAATAGCTATTAACCGCCTTTAATTAATAATTAAATCTTCCCATACTTATATGCTATAAAAATTACCTTTAATAACATAACACACCTTAATAACTAAATACTTTTAAACAAGCATAAAGCAACGTTTTTAAATAAAGCTCTTACTAATTAACTAAATACAAAAAGAAAAGCTTATTACTTAAGCCTTAAAAAAAAAAATTAAATTATTAAATCATTAACTAACAATAAGTTTTTAAAAAGCTTTAAAAAAGTTTTCGATAAAGCTATATAAAATACTAAAAAAGCAAAACTATTAGCAGCAAAAAAACAGCTATTATAAAAGCTAAACATTTTAACATATATAATATATAAATTAAAAGCATAAAAAATATATTTTATAAACAATATTAATTATAATAATAATATGCTACCAAAATTAATTCATTAAAAAAGAAAAGCCTTAGCAAGCATTTAAAATTAAAATAAAAAAATAAAAACTAAAGATAAAAAAATTTTCGCTAACATTTACTTCCGCTTCGCCAAACAATTAAAAAGGTTATAATTAACTTTTAAACGCCTAAAAAAAATCTAGCAAGACCTAAGCTCTACTAACCTAACTAATTAAAAAAAAAAGCTACTAATTAAGGTTTTTTATAAACAAAAAATAGCATTAGCTTAAAATTTTAGTAAAATTAAAAGAATATAAAATAAAATAGCCTTCTTTTATAAAATTTAAACAATTTTATATAAAGCATAGCAAGCTAAAAGCATACTTATTTTTAGCCTTTTTTAAAATCAAGTAATAAACGTGCTAAAAACGCAAATAATAAATACTGTTTTTAAAAAAAAATATAAAACATATTAAAATGCCTAGTTTATTATTAAAAAAAAAAATAATAAACTATAACTAATTAATTCGGCAACAAAGCTAAATATTATTACTATTTAAAATATATTTTTATCTTATAGTTATAATAAATTTGCAAAAGAATTTACAATATACTAGATCTTATTTATCGCAAATTTTTTTTTAAAATATAATTAAATACCTTTTGCTTTAAAAAGCTATGCAATAACTGCTTTTTTAACACTACTAAAAGTTTTTTAAATAATAACTCTGCTATAAAGCGCTATAAACTTAGTAGCCCACTTCCTTTAAATAATTAGCCGGATATTATATAATATTATGCCGACCAAATACAAACTTTTTTTCGATAATATTAAAATAAAAAAACCTATAATAAAATATAACAACAAAAAAGTTAGCCTAAATATTTAAAAATTTATACTAAAACATATTAAAAATATTAATATAGTTTTATTTAACTTTAAACTTACTAAAGCTATAGCTAATAAAAAAAAAAGCAAATAATATAAATTATCCGCTATACTTGTCGGCTATATATATAAAACTTATAAACGCTATCCTATTAAAACAAAAGTAATTAAAATCATAAAATAAAAATTATATTAAAATAAAATAAAAATAAAAATATTTCTTAAAATCACAAGCTATTATAAAATATAAATATACTACTATACCATTATTATATTACCTTTCACTTTATTACTACGTTAAAATATTTAATTTATTTAAAAAAATAAACAATAAAAAGCTATAAAAGCTTTTTAAAAAGCTATTATAACCATATTTTGCTTAATTACTTTAAACTATAAAAAAAAAATAATATAGCTTAAAATTAACGCCTTAAACAAAAGCTAAAGCTATATTTTCTGCTAAAATATTAATAATATATAGCACCTAATAAAATATAAATTAAGCATATAGCAAGGTTTAAAACTAAATTATAACAAAACTAAAAAAGAATATTTAAGTGTTATTAAATCACTAAAACATCTTTAAAACTACCTTTATAGTATTAGGTTTTACCTTAAAACAAATACTAAAGTCTTAATCGCCTAGCTTAATAATAAATTTTTAGCTTTACTAAAAGCTATTTTAACTAAATAAATAGCCTTTATTAAAATATTTAACTTTAAACTTCACTATATATTAAAAAAAAAACATATAGCTGCTAATAAACTCTTAAAAAAACTAAAAAAACTATTAAACAAATTAAATAATTAATAAAAAAGTAATATAAAGAAATTTATTAACCTTTAGCTTTTTATTATAATGGTTAACCTATTTATAAAAAAATATAAAAAGCTATTAGCACTTAAAAACAAATGGTCACTAGAGTTATAAAAAATAGCTTAATTTTTTACTACAAAAAACCTGCCTAATCACTTAACAACTAGAAAAAAAAAAAAATTTTATTGCTATAATATACTTATTTTTTTTGTTTACAATAAATACTTATAAAAAAAAGCCTAACACTTATTTTAGATCTAATAATATATTAACAATAAAAAAAACTAAAAACATATTATCTAAAAATGCCACTTGCGCCTTAGGCACTATAATAAAAACCTAACATATTATAAAATTATAGCTTAATACTATTAAAAAAATATATATAAAAATATAAGCAACGCTTTAAAATACTGCGCCTTCTGCTAAAAGATATAACCTAGCTAATTAAAAAAAAAACATAAATATAACAAAGCTAAAAATATTTTAACTAGCTAAATACTTAACGTTTAATATATACCTAATAATAATAAATATAAAGCTATTATAAAAGCATGCTATAAAATATTTTTATATTTAAAAGCAATACTTTTAAAAACTATTAATATTAGCGCTATTAAAGCGTTTATTTAAAAACAAATTATTTACTAATATAGCTAGCCACTGCAGATTAAGTATAATAATAAATTAAAAAACAAAAAAAAAATAAAAAAAGCAGTTAATTAGCTCGGCTATAACTTAACCTATAAAGCTATATACTACCCTTAAGGCCAAGGCTTAATTAAAAGCGGCTATCGCTTAATTACTAATAGCTTTATAAAAATCACTTAAAAAACAAGCAAAAAATAAACCAAAAAACTAAATAAAATTATTTAAGCAAACAAAATAATAATTAAATATTATAGCTTTAGCTTATATAAAATAATATATAAGCGATCCTTAATCCTTTTAATAGAAAATATTATACCTACCTAGTAAATAATTAACTAAAACAAGACTATAAACCACATAGATTTACTTATTAACAAAATACAACAGTTTGCTAAAAAAAAAAAGAACATAGCAACAATATAATAAATCATTACTTAAAAAAAAAAACAAGCTGCTAAAAAAGCTAATTAATAAAACGCTCGCAAAATATAAACTACCCTTTTAAAGGTTAATAGTTTAATATTATTATATAACACCTTATTAAGCAACAATAAGTTGCAAAGCGCTAAACTTTTCTATAAATAAAAAAGCCCTTTTTTAATTACTTTTAAAGAAAAAAATAAAAAATATATAATAAAAAAACCAAATAAGTATATAAAAAACAATACCTACGCCTTAAACAGCTTAAAGCTATTTATAAAAAACAAAATAAAATTTTAAAAACCTATAAACCTTTTATAAAACAAATAAATAATAAAATATTTAAAAGCAGCCTTATTTAATTAATAAAACAATAAACAACTAAATAAAGCTAATATTAATTACTTAAAAAACAAATAATAAGAAATCATTAAAAATAAATAGTTTTAGCAAAGAATTAAAATCTCAATTATTATAAAAAAAAAAAAAAAATATTTAAAAATAAAAAGATTTTAAAAAAAATTAACGTTACTATAAACAAAACTAAATAAAGCTATCGCAAAAACTACTAAACTTATATTACTATCTTATATCTTAATATTACTATTACTAAGCTTAAAAATAACTTAATTAAAAGGCAAAGCATAGGTTTAATTACCACTTAGTTTTTAATTCTAGCATTATTTTATGTTTTAATACTATTATTACTAAGCTCGAGAATAACTTAATTAAAAAAAAAAAGGTAAAATTAATTAAATTATTACTTAAAAAACTGCAAAAAAAAAACCTTGCTTGTCTTACCTATATAATAATCTAATCTATAAAATTACCTTTATTTTTAGCGATTTATATATTAAAACTTTAGTAATAATGATTAGCTAGTTGCTTTATATAAAAAACTTGCGCAGGCTATTTATAAAATTAAAATCTTTTTTTTAATTATAATAACCTTTTTTATTATAAAAATAAGCGTACTATTTTTAACTATTATAATATTTATAGGCTATTTAATTTACTAAATATATATAGTTTTTATACGCACTGCCTTAAAGATTACTTAACTAGCAACTAAAAAAAAACTATATATTAAATCGACTTTTATTTTTAAAATTAAAAAACCTATTTATATAAATCCAGCAAAAAATCAGATTTAAACGCTTAAGCTATTAAATAACTAATACTATTAATTATAGTAAGCGGTCTAATATAAACAATATATATTTATTAAATAGCCTTCCACTTTATAGCTTAATATATAAAAGCATTAGTTAATTATTTTTATAAGCCGCCGTATACTACTTTAAAATATTAACAGCAAAAGGCTAAATAATATTAAAAAAGCTAAATAAAACAATTTATCGCATATATCTTTTTTTAGCGCAACTATTTAAGCATTTAATATTAAAATACTATAAAGCTTAGCTATAATAATAAAAATAGTTAATAATAATTAATTAAAAACTTTTTTTTAGCAAAAAAAAAAAAATAATAACTTTATTTATTTATATATATAATTAAACAGCTAAAGCTTAAAGCGCTTAAAAGCTATAAAAGCCTTGCCTTAAATTATATATATATATTTATAATCGGAAATTATAGCTAGAATAATAATAAAACAAAATATTAAAAATATAACCAAATATTATAATTAAAAACCTAAAACCAAAAGTTTTGCTAAAATAATTAAATATAAGCTTAATTAACTATAAAAAGCAAACAAAGCCTTACTAGTAGTAGTATTAACTAATTAATCCGCGCAGTTAATTAAACAATTAATACTAAAACATATTAATTTAATCGAAAAAAAGCCATCTAATATTTTATTATAATAAAACTCTTTTTTAATAAATTATAGCAAAATATTAAAAAATAAGCGCCAAGCATACTAAGCAAAGCTTTAATAGCTAAAAGAAACAAAAGGACATACTAAAGAAAGCTTAATAAAAATATAACCTAGACGCAAATAATATATAGCAACGTTAAAATATTTAGTTTAATTAAAAAGCAAAAAAACCTTAAAAGCATTATAAATATAAATACCGGCAGTATAACAAATTATTATAACTAAACTATTAAAGCAACTAGCAATTATAGCTTAAACCTACAAGCAATTATTTGCTATCTTGCTAAATAAATCCATGTTAAACCTATATATACTATAATTAATATAAAAAGCATAATTATAAAGCGAACAAACTAAACCACTTATAATAAAAAACAAGTGATTAAAATACTAGCGCTTAAATAACTTAATTAAAAAAGAAAATAAAAAAAAAAAAGTTGCAGAGGTAAAAGTCTTAAGTTAAAGTAGGTATAAATAAAAAAAAAGTATAAGTAAATAGCTTAATAAAGAAAAAAAAATAGTAAAAAAGAAAAAGTTCTAGCAAAACCACTTAAAACCACTTATTTTACTTAAAATAACTTATGCTTTTTTTTTAGCTATAAAAAAAAACTAACTAACCGCTAAAATAAAAAGCACCTTTTAAGTTAACAAATAAGCCTAAAACTATTTAAAAGGCACATATAATATATTAATCACTTTTTTTTTCTTATTACTTAATTAAACAAACTAAAGTTAACCTCCCTTTTTACTTGCCTTATATATAACCACTAGCTTTTAACAACTATACTACCTAGCTGCTAAACTCTAAAAATATCTCTTTTAAAATATTCCTTAAAAGTTTAAAAAAAAAGCAAAAATAAAAACAGTTAAAAAGCCGCCAAATACTAATCACTTAAACATAAAGCTTAACTTTTTTGCGTTTTTTTTCCTTTTTATTAATTATTTTACCTATTTAATTAATTGTTAACGCTAGTAATAAAAACATAAAAAAGTAATAAAAATCAAGCCAAGTTATTTTGCTATAAAAAAAACTATTAAATAAACACCAGCTTTTTTTTTTTTTTTTTTATATATATTATCCTTTCTACCTACTTAAAAAAAACACTACACCTAGCGTTAACTAAAACAAAAAAAAACAGCACACCTTTAACAACTATTATTTCCCCTGCTTTAACTATTTATATTCCTAATCACTTTATTATTTAATTATTATAAAGCTAACTTATTACGCTACCTTTTTTATTTACAAAAGTTAAATATATTATAGCTTAATATATAAATTTTATATTTAAACTAAGCAACCTTAAAAATTTAAACAGCTTTTTTTTAAGCATTAAAAAACATAATTAGCAAAATTTTTTAAAGCTATTTATTTTAAACGCAAAAAAATAAACTATAAATAGCTATAAAAATAAGCAACTAATATATATAAAAGTAAACATAATTAAAAAAACGCTTAAAAATCGGTTTGTTTTAAAAAGTATAATAAAGCAAAGATTTTTTAGTAAAGTTGCCTCTGCAGTAATTAATACCTTTTAAAAATTGCTAAAACTTAATAATAAAAACCAATAGCTAAGCACGTTAAAAATTAATAGCTTTATTTTTGCTGTTATATATATACTTAAACTTAAAATTATTAATAAAAAACTATTTGCAGTTATATTTATAGCATTTTTAATTAATAATTAAATTTCTTTTATTTTTAATAGCTATTTTACCGATAAGCTAAATAAAAATACTAGCTTTACAATCTTTAAAAAACTATAACTTATATTTAAAAATACTACCAACAATTATTAGTTTTTAATAATTTATAATATTAAGAAATAAAACCTATACTTTTTAAACTTAATACCTAATAAAAAAATATTTAATAATTATTTTAAATTTGCAGCAGCTTTTTAACAAGCATAAACCTTTTTAATTAAAGCTTAACTTTTATAACTTTTATGCGCTATTTTATTACTTAGATTTTAATAAGCAGGTATATAAAAATATAGTTATTATTATGCTATATATATACTACTAGTCTTTATAATATAAAAATAGTTTAAAAAGCTTATAAAAACTAATAAAAAAAAGCCTTATATTTTATATATAGCTTTATTTAAATTAAAAATAATATAATTTTTTAAAAAATATTTAGCTATATTTATTAAAATAAAAAAGCTTAAAAGCAAAATATAAATATTAACTTTATAGCAGTTAAATAAAAAAACTTTAGTTTTAGTTTATAATAGTTCTTATATATTTATAAATAAAAACTTTAAAAACTTAAAATATTTAATTAATTATATTTACAGCTAATTAAACCTAATATTTAATAATTTAAAGCTATAAAAATATTTTGCTAAAAACTATATTATTATTTCCAAAAAATTTTTAACTAAAAAATAAAAAAATAAATATATATATACAATAAACCGACCTCCTTTTTTTATAATTAACTGCATAAAATAAGTAAACAATAGCCTCGGCACGCAAATAATTAATAAAATAATTAAATATATAAAATAAAAGTAAGCAAATGTTTATAATTTTAAAACCTTTTTATAAATATTTTTTTGCGATAAGCTAAATATTATATATAAGTTTTACTATAAATAGCTATTTAGCGCAAACAAACTTTATAATAAATTTAAAAATTAGTTAATATTAAAAATTTACGATTTTAAAGTACAATAAATAATTATAAAAAATATATAATCTTACGACTTAAAGTTAGACAAAAAAAACCACTTTTACGCTATATTTATCGATAAAACTAAAAAAATCGCTTACTTTATTAATCTAGTCTTTAATATTAACTCTAAATATAAACAAGCTATTTATAAGCACTAAAAAAATATATTTAAAATAATTAAAAATATTTAAGTTAATATTATTTTTTTTATAATATTAAAGCTAAAAAAAATCATTAGCTTTACAATATATTATTAAAATAATAAATAAAGCTATAAAGCTGCAAGCATTTTTTAACTTGCTTTTTTATTTTAACAGCTAATTAATATACTTTATAATTTAAAAAATAGCCGCATAATATTTATTAATAAAGTTAAAAACATAATCTTTATATTTTTATTTTAAAATTTTATTAATATTGCTCTTTAAACTATTAAAAGCCTAACAAAAAATAGCTAAGCGCTTATTACTTAATACTTCTTGCTATTAACAGTTTTTAAAAAATTAATAATTAGTCTAAAACAAAAGCCGCTAACCAAATTTATATTTAATTTATTTATAAAAAATATTTACAGCATTAGCTTTAAGCCTAGCAGTTAAAAGTCTTTAATATTAAAAATAAACTAAAAACTTGCTAGTAATAAAAAATCTAAAAACAAAAAAAAAGCTTATAGCTTAATAAAAGCTCGATATAAAAAAGGCAATACTTATAAAAATATATTAAAGCTTAATTAATATAACATGCTAGATTTTAAAACATTATAAACTAATTAGCTTATTTAAAAACAATTTATAAAGCGCTAAGTTTCTTTTATATTATAAAAACACAATACTTATAATCTTATTAAACATAAGCTTATGCCTAACATGCTTAAAAAATAAGTAAGCTAAAATTATTATAACTTATATCTATAAAAAATTAAAAATATAAATGCTAAAAAAAATATAAAAAATAATATTTATTAACAAAAGCTAAGCATTTAATAAAAAAAAAATGCTAATTTTATAAAAATTAATATAAATACTAAAAAAGCTTAAAAATAAATAAAAAAACCATATTAAAGCATTAGTTTAAAAAATATTGTCTTAATTAGTTATTATTTATTAAAAATAATAAAATAATAACTAAAAAAAATTACAACAGAGCTAAAAGCTAGCAAAAAAAAATAAAAGCTTGTTATTAAAATAATTAAGCATAGGCTTAACCTTGCATATACTTATAAAGAAATTTCTTGCGTAAACTTTAGTTTTTAAACATAGCAGACTTTTTATAAAATATAAACATTGCGTTTTTTTCTCCTTTAATTAAACCCTTTTACCTTATATTATTATTTTAGATTTAAATATAATAAGTTTATTAGTTGTTTTATTAGTTAGCTTTGCTATCTTAACGCAATATATAACTTATATAAGAGTTTTTTAAGCTATGTTTTAAACCTAAATAAAATTAATAAGTATATAAAATAAATAGCGCCTAGTTTTTTATAAAGTGTATATAAAAAACCTTAAGCTATTAAAGCCTTTATTTTTAATAAATCTTAGTAAATTATAACGCTATAACCGTATTATTTTTAACTATAATAAAAACTAAACTTTTAAAATATATTTTTATTAAAAATAGTTATAATAATTTAATAATCACTAAGTGTAATATATTAATTATATTTATTTATTATAAAATAAATACTAAGGTATTAAAAGGTAGTTAATAAAGTAGGTAGCAAGTCACTTTAATAACATGCTTATATAAAATATTAGCAATCTTTTTTTTAACAAATATAAAGACTTATAATAAAAAGTAAGGTGTTTATTTTTATTTATTATTATTTATTATAATATATATATTAGTTATAAATGGTGGCTATTTTAATTTATATAAAAAGGCATGGTATTAATAATAGCACGGCAGGTTATTAAGCTAGGTGGAAATAACTATATATATAGTTTATTTATTATTGTTATATAATAACTAGGATTTTTACCTTAAATAGTTTAATAGCAGCGCTTTAAAAAAACCTTGGTAATATTTTTAGCAATAAAAACTAAGCCTAAATAAGCTTTATTACTTGTTTTATATAATAAGTTATAATAATATAATCTATTATAACTACTTAAGGTTAAGGTAATATAAACTATTTTAAGCAGTAAAGGAATTTAAACTATTAAGAGATATATATTAAACTTTTTAAGCTAGAAGAGTTTAAAGCGTTATGCTTATATATAATAAATTATAGCAAAATATATAATAAGAAGCTATAATTTAATTAAGTAAATAAAGTAAATATTTTAACTATTAGCTAATAAAATATTATATTATTATTTTTTTTAAGCTCTTTAAAAAAGTTATTAATAGAATTTATAATAAAGCTATAGTAAAAAAATAAATAAATTTTAAACAATAATAAAAAATACTAGCATTGCCTGGTTTAAAACTAATTGTTTTTATAGCGATAGTAAAGCTTAAAGGTTTTATAGTTTACTTAAATCTTTTTTTTTATTTTATATTATTAAAAAAAAACAGCGCTTATTTACTTTTTTAAGATATTATTTATTGCTGCTTATATGCTAAATCTTTTTAACCTTTTTAAGGGCTGCTAAAAGTAGTTGCAAGATATTATTTCTAGCGGTCAGATATTTAAGCAGAACTTTAAGATCGATATTTTTTTAAAACCTTTTAAAGACTAAAATATTATTAAAAAAATCCTTTTAATTTTAATAGCTTAGTTTTTAGCCGATTAATATAGTAAACTATTATAATAGCTGCTAATAATACTATAAAAAAGACCTATGCTTTATATAAGGCAAATATTTATGCTGTTATAACTATTAGTTTATTAAAAGTTTTTATTTAAGCCTTAGCCGGTAAATATTATAGTTAGCTTTTTAGCCTTACGCTTTATACTATTTTATTATTTTTAAAGTGTTTAATAGACTACGTCTTAGGCGTAGGCTTTTTTATTAGTGAAAGTTATAAGCGGTAAGGTCTTGTGGGTTTTGTGGGGTTTTATAAGGTGGCTCTTTCTTGTTTTATAAGGCTTGTCTTTTTAGGACACTTAAGTCCTTAGGTTTTACCGCTATTTTTAAAGAATATTATTATTATAATATATAAAAAATAAATTTAAAAATAGCTAAATTATAGCATGCGTAGCACTTTTATTTTTTTATATAGGTTATTATTTATAAAAGGGTTTAATATTTATATATAAAGTTTTTTTTTTTTTTTTTTTTCCTTTTCTTTTTTTTTTTTTTTTTTTTTTCTTTTTTTTCCTTAAAAAAAAAAAAAAAAAAAAAGCGGAAATTCTTTAAATAACAAAAGCAAACAATAAAAAAAGCTATGCTATAATAAAAGTAAAGTTCATTATATATTATAAAAAAAGCCATTAGTGCCCGCCTTTTAATTAGCACTACTAAGTGCTAATTATTTATTTTAAAAAAAATAGCTCTTGCAGCTTTTAATACTTTCTTTAATATTATTAAAAGTTTAATTTTATTAAAAAAAATACAGCAGTATAATAATATATAAGGTTTTTTGTAGTAGTAATAGTCTTTATATTAGCATTAAAAATAACCGGCAAAAAAAAAAAAAAAAAGGTAAAAGTTTTAAAATTGCAATTAAAATTAAAAGGTTTATTTTTTTAAATAGTTTTTTAAGCTATTAAGCTTGCTTTTTTAGGCGGCTTTAGTTAAAGCTATATATTTAGCTTTTATTTTAAAGCAGAGTAAAATAAAGCCGGCTTTTTTTAAATCGCTAACTAAAAAAAAAAAAAAAAGAAAAATAAGGGAAAAAAAAAAAAAAAAAACTAATAAAAATAAAAGCAAAGCTTTATTAGCTAAAGCGTTAAGCTATAAAATATATTTTATATTATATTTTTTTTGTTATTTTTGCTAGTTTTTTTTTTTATAAAAAAGCTATTTTTTATTAGCTTGTTTTTAAAAATATTTTTAAAGCTATGTAAATGTTTTTTTATTATATTGTTTTAAAAAATTAAATATATGTTTAGGCTTTTTTATGTTTAAAAATAAGCTTAAAAAAGCGCATTAAAAACTTTATTAATTTAAGCTAATAAGTTAGCTGCTAAAACTAATTAGTTAACTATTATGCTATTTATATTAAGTTAAGCAAGTAGGTTAATAAGTAATAGCGAAATATTAGCGCTATATAAATATATGTTAAAGCGTAATACTTTTAATATATAAAATAGTGTAAGCTGTTTTATTAGCGCTATAAGCAGCTGCTTAAAAAATATGCGCAAAAAGCTCTAGCTGCGGTTATTATGTAAAAAGTACTACAGCAGGGTAATATAGCCGAGGTAAAAAGCGGCATCGCGCGTAGGCGGCAGGCGGCAAAATAAGTTAGCTTTAGCGCACGCTTGCAAAATATATATTTAAAGCTATAGCAAAAAGCTTAATAAATATGTCGACGCAGTAGCTAGCAGCATATTATAAAACAAGTTAATAATATTAGCGTATAAAAAACTAAAAAAGCTAATCTGCTTAAAAAAAAGCTTTAAGCAGCAGTATATAAAGCTAAAAAAATTAAAGCTAGCGCTAGCAGCACACTTTAATATTTATATATAAAAAAATTTTATTTATTTAAAGCTAAGCGTTATAAAAATATATAATTTAATATATATTTAATAATAATTAAACTAGTTGCTAGAAAAAATATATATAAGCGCTTTATTTAAAAAAAAAGCAGCCTAAGCTGCTTATATATTAAAGTATTAATAAATAAAGCTTTTAATAGCTTAAGCAGCGTTTTTATTAAAAATATTTAATATCGATTATATATATATTAATTAGTTTTAATATTTATTAGCGTTATAATTATAATTATTAATATAACTTTTTAGCTTTTGCTGCTGCATAAATATAAGTAAAAAAATTATAAAAGTTTTAAATAATAAAAAGCTTTTAGCAAGCAGCGTTTAAATTTTAGCCTTGCTAAAAATAATAAGCACTTAAAAATAAATATTATAAAAATATAGCAAAATAAAAAGCTTAAAATAGCTTTAAGTATAGTTTAGTTTATTTTTATATAAAATAATAAACAGCGCTAATTTAAACAGGCTAAGCTTAATAAAAAATAGCTTATAAGTTTTTAAAAACTTAAAATTATATGCGCAAATAATAAATTATAGCGCTAGCTTAAAAACTTAGCTTTATAATAGTTAAGCTTTATAATATTAAGCTAGCGCTTACGCGTACTTACGTACGCAAACTAAGTTAGTTTATAAAATAATTTTTAAAAGCGCGTTAGTTTTTAAAAAGCTTTATATAATATTTTGCTAAAGTAGCCGTAAATTATAAACTAGCTAGAAAAAAAAAAAATAAAGCAGCTAGCAAGCATAGCTAGTAAAGCAAAAGATATATTATTTAAATAGCGCGTCTAGCAGCTAGGCTATATTATATTTTTATATAATAGCTTATAGCTTAAGCTTATAATATTATTGCCTAGCTTTATTTAGCATATAGTAATATTATATTATCTACTATAGCTAAAGCATTTAAATAAAAATATTACTAGCATAAATAAGCTATAAAAGCGCAAACAAAGCCTGGTTTATATATAAATATTTAGCGCGCTAGTTAGCTAAAAATTAATTAAATAGCACGCTATTATTTAGCACAGCAAATATAACTAGCTTTTTAATTAGCTTAATTAGCTAAAGCATAAAAATAAGTATAAGCTTATTTAGCTGCTTTATTAAAATAAAAAAAAATAAGTTATATATAATAAAATTAATAAATAAAAATAAGCAAATAGCTTAGCAAAAAGCAGGCTTTTAAAAATTTATAGCTATAATAAAATATAATTATAATATTTAATATTTATAGCAGATGCTATAATAATGCAGCGTAAGCGTATGTAAAAATATAAACAATATATTATAAAGCTAGGCTTTATAGGCTTAAAAAGCGCAAAACAATAAAGCTATATTTAAAAGCAGCAGTTTATATATTAATATATTAGTTTTGCTTTAATAATACTGCTTAATTAAATTTAGTTTAAAAGCTAACATTTTAAAAAGTAATAAATTAAACAAAATAAAAAACTTGTTAAATATTTATAAGTGCTGCTTATATATATTATAAGCTTTAATTTAATATAAAAAGGCTTATTTAGCTTATAAGCTGCTGCCGCTGCTATATTTTTAAATTAGCTTAAGCAATTTAATATTTTAAAACTAGTATTATAAATAATAATATATACAAAATCTATAAAACGCGCTTTTAAAGTTGCAGGCTATTTAAGTAAAATATGCTGCTTTATATATTAATATAAACAAAAGTATTATAATGCTTACTTAGTTAGCAAAGCTTAGCGTGCAAAAAAAATCGCAAAATATAAAGTCGACTTAAATAGCGTTAAAATTAAACTAATATAAGTTAGCTGCTAATAAATATTTAGTATAAAATTTACGCAAAGCTTTTTTAGCTAAAGCGCTTGCAGTAATATTTTTAATATTATGCTTTTATAGCAGTAAAATAAAACAAGCAAAATAGCTTAAAAAATATTAATTACATAGCTTTTTAAGCTATTTTTAAAACGCAGCTATATATTTATATAAAATATAATAATATAAATAATTATACTAGCTAAGCTAGCAAAGCTAACTTATTTAAAAGTTTATAAATATTTTATACGCTTTTATTTTAGCTTTTGCTTAAGCAAAGCAAGTTAAATATTAAATTAAAACTAAAAATAAATAAATATAGCAAAAAGCTAGCAAAATATAATTATTAATAAATTAAGCTTGCATATTAAACAGTAAATAAAATATTTAATATTTTAAAATTAGCAAAACATTAAAAAAAAAAAATAAATAATATTGCTTTAGCTTAGCTTAAATATATTAAGCTAAATATTTTAAGTTTAATAAAGCGCTATAAAAGCAAACATATAATATATATTTTAAAAAATTAAAGTAATAAATATAAATAAATAAAATAAAATAAAATCTTTAAACAAAAAAACTATTAACAACTAAAGCTAAATAAAATAGCTATTAATATTATATTTATATATAATCGCAAGTTATTTATAAATTACGCAATATTTTTTTTTTGTCGATAAAAATAATAGTTTAGCCTTATTAATATTAAAAAAAGTATACTAAAAAAAAATAAAAAATGTTTAAAGCTTAGCGCAAAAAGTAAAAAAATTTATAAGGTTATTACTTTTAAATAAATTAATATATTTAATAGTTTTATTTTATATAATATATTTTATTATTTTTTTTATTATTAAGCTAGCTATATAAGGTGGCTTATTTAGTAAAAATAACAGGTAAATATATTTTAAAAAAGCTAAAAATATTAACTAAAAAAAAAAAAAAAAAAAAAAAAGCGTAAAATAATATATTATAAGTATATAAAGGCAAATATATATATAAGATTTACTGGTAAATTTAATCCTACTAAGTATATAATAAGGTAAAAAACTGCTAGTAAAGCTAGCTATAATATAAAAAAGTTAAGGCAAAAATAGCTAGTATAAAAAAAAGTGTTTTAACGATAGCAATATTTTAGTCAAGAAAAGATAAGAGTAATATAGGTAATAAAGGTAAAAAAAAAAAAAAAGCTACTAAAGTAGCGGTAAAGCTATCGGTAGTAAAAAAAAGGCCTAGAAAAAGCAAAAAAAAAAAAAAGGCTATGCTTTTAAAAAAAGCTAAAAGTTTAATATTAAGCAAAAAGCTGCCGCTGTTATTATTATTATTATTATTACTATTATTATTGCTGTTATTATCGCTATTGTTATTATTATTATTATTGCTGTTGTTATTACTATTGTTATTACTATTATTATTGCTATTATTACTATTGCTGCCGCTATTATTGCCGTTATTACTGTTGTTACCGTTGTTATTATTATTATTATTATTATTGCCGGGACTAAAAAGTATAAAAAGCTAGGTAAATAGTGGGGTTAAAGCTTAGAAAAAAGCAGC
Organism: Xylaria sp. FL1042; assembly: GCA_022495085.1. NCBI lineage: Eukaryota > Fungi > Ascomycota > Sordariomycetes > Xylariales > Xylariaceae > Xylaria > Xylaria sp. FL1042. The sequence goes on from MU380454.1 coordinate 21,598, forward strand.
AGCAGCAGCAGCAGTAGCAGCAGCAGCAGCAGCAGAAAAAGCTTTAAGTAGATTAAAACAAAAAAAAAAAAAATAGCTAGCTAAAAAAGCAAAATAGCTGCTTATAAACGCAAAAAATAAGCAAGCCTACTATTAAATATAATAATAATAAAAAGAAAAAATATTAGTCGGTAAAGTTAATAAGGTTGGTATAATAAGTAAAGCAGCATTTATAACTTTAACTTTAACTTTATTTTTTTTTTTTGCTGCTGCTGCTGCTGCTGCTGCTGCTGCTACTGCTAGGGCTAGCGCAGTTAAACGCGCTAAAATAAAAAAGACGCAGATTTAGCTGCCTAGTTAAAAAGCTTTCTTTTAAAGTTTAGCGGCGCGCTAAATCTAGGCTTTTTTCTGCTTGCGCCAGCTATATTTAGCATTTAATAAAGGCGCTATAATTAAAAAACCTAAAAAATAATAGGTAAGCAAAGCTTTAAAAAAGCGCTAGACGCTTAAATTTAATTTTAAAAAAGAATAAATTAAACCTTAGCAAATAATAATAACGCTAAAAAAAAAAAAAAAAAAGGCCAGGCTATATATAATAAAAAAAAAAAAACTAAAACTAAAATAATAAAATATATTAGTTTTTACTAGCTTTATATTAGCTTTGCACTAGTTTTATATTAGCTTAATACTAGCTTATTATAAGCTAATATTAAAAAAAAAAAAAAAAATAAAAATAAAAAAAAAAAAAAAAAAGAAAAAGCAAGAGATAATAAATAAAGGCGGCCTTAGCAATAAAAAAAGCAAACAAAAGAAATTTAAAAAGAAAAAAAAAAAAAAAAAAAAAGCGTAGAGTACGCCTTTATAATATATAGCCAAGCGCAGAAAAAGCATATATTTTAAAGACTAAGCGGCAGTAAAAAAAAAAGCAGCACAGCTAAGTTTAAATATTTTGTTTTATATAGTAGCGCTTAATTAGCTGTAGCAAAAGCCTAGCAAAAATAGCAATATAGCGCTATATATTTTAATTAGCTGCTGCTTTAAACTAAAAAGCAGCATTAAAAGTAAAAGCTAGTACAGGTTAGCTGCTGCTAAATATATATAATAAAATATATACAGCGCCTTTTTTACCAAAGTATATATAGCTAAAGCTTTAATATTATATTTTTATAAAAGCAATATAAAATTAATAAAATAGTTTTTAAAATATTAGCTAGCTAATTATTAAATATTAAAAATTTAACATGTTTTTTATATAAATAAACTATTAAATTAAACAAGCTATTTTTTAAAACCTTTATATATATATTAAAAAATCTTTTATTTTTTTTTTTATAATAATAGCTAAGCTATATAAAAAAGCTAATATATAGCTTGCTTTTTAAGCTTATAAAAATAACCTGCGTTTATTTATATAAAACATAGCAAAAATTTATAATATTTTTTATATAACTTTTATTTAAAAAACATATAGTTATAAAATAAAAAATAAAACGTTATTTTTAAAGTTTAAATTAACTAAAAATAAAAAAAATTTTATTATATAATTTATTTTAAACCTAGTTGCGTAATTATTTTTGCCTTAATATAATAATGTTTAAAATATAACTAATTAACTATTAAAACTTTATAAAAAACGCTTTATAAAAAAAAACTAAATATTAAACTTTATATAAAAATAATTTAAGCTTATAATATAGTTTAATTAATAAATTAATTATTAGCAAATAATAAACAAAAATTTAATTAAATATTACGCTTAGTTTATTTTTATATAAAAGATAATAACTAATAATAAGATTTAAAACAAAAATATATATAATTTTAACAAGACTAGGTTTATTATAAATAAAATTATATTTAATTTTATAATAACTATATTTAAATGCATGCAAAAGTTATAAGCTGCTTAATTAAGCAATTAAAACTAGTTTATAATTATTTAAGCTATTTTATTATATAGCTATATTATTTTATTTTATATTATTTTAGCAAAGCAAAACTATTTATTACTTTAGTATAAAAATATTAAATTATTAAGCAATTAAAAAGTTAACATAACTAAAAACAGTTAAATAATTAATAAATAAAGCTTAAATTAAATTAAATATTTTAATTAATATATATAAGCTTATATAAAAAGTTATTATTGCTTTTTTATTTTTAATAGCTATAAAAGCTACTATTTATATAAATTTAAATCGTATTATAAAAAATATAATATTATTTTTTTTATATGCTTTTTTATTTCTTTTATTATTTTTAGCCTTTTAATATTAAATATTTTAGTTTTTTAAAACGGTTATATAGCAAGCAAATTAAATATTTAATATAAGCGTATATTATATATATTAAAAAAGAAGATTTTTTAACTATATTTTTTTATATGTTTAATAAAGCAATAATTTTAAATAATATATAAAAAAAATTTAAAAAAGCAAGCTTATTATTATATAATTTAAATTATATTATTAACTAGCTAGATTATTATTTAATTATTTTTTAAGTTAAACTTTTATTTTTTTAACTATTTAATTATTATGTTATTTTAAATAATTTTATAAAAATAAATTTATTGTTTTAATATATTAAAAAAAAAATTATACAATATTAAAATAGCTTTTTAACCTTTATTATTTAAAAGCTAAACTAAATAACGTAAAATATAATAAATATTATATATTATTTTGCGTTATTAAAAAAAAAAGTCGCAACTTTTTAAAAAATAAATTATTAACTTAGCTATTATTATTATATAAAAAAAACTTAATTATAAAAAAAAAAGTCTTTTATTATAAAAAAAGTAAAAAAGTTATAAGCTATAAAAAATCTTTATACGCAAAAAAAAAAAAAAAACTATTAAAATAGTTATTATATAAAAAAAAAAAAAACCTGCGTAAAACGCTATAAAATTTATAGCAAACTTAATTATAATGCTTAAACTTATAAAAATAATATAAAAACATTTAATAAATTAAATTTTAAATAACAAATAATAATTATATAAATAATTATTAAATTATAATTATATATATATATAAAAGTTTTAAAAAATAGCTTATTTAATTAAGTGGTTTATTTATATAAAAAATGCGTTAAATCTTTAAACGCGCTAATATACTCGCATAAAAAACAATATCGTAAATAGCTATACTAGCGCGCGCGCGCGCGCAAAAAAAAAAAAAAAGCCTAAAACTAAGTTAATATTATATCTGCTCTTTAGCTTTAGCCTAGGCAAAGCTTATAAAATGCTAAATAAAAACATAGCAGATAAATAAACCTAGCAAAAAGCTAAAAATATATAATTGTTTTTAAATTGCTTTTATTTTTTAAATAATATATATAATATTAAATATTTTTAAATAATAAAAGCTTTAAAAAAAAAAAAAAAAAAGCAAGTAAACTATATTATTTCGGCTAAATTTAAATAAGCTAGGCTAAATATTTAAATATTTTAAGTCTTATAAAATATAATATTGCTTAAAATATAATATATATTTTATAAAATAAAAGTTATAAATATAAGCAAATAAAACAGCTAAAAAAAACTAAATAAAAAAAAAAGCTGCTAAAAAATAAAGCTATATTATATAGTTATTAATATCGCACTATTTATTATATAATAAAAATATTATTTTAGTAAGCGCAATAAATATTTTTTATTAATTAATAAAAAAATGCTGGCTTTTTTACCGCTAAAAAAAAATATTATAATAAAGCATAGAAAATATTTTAAAGCATATATAAAACAATAACATATTTATTAAACCTGCCTTTATTATAACTTTAATATTAAGTAGCTAAAAAAAACAATATTATTTATATATAAAAAATAAATAAAATAAATAGCTTTATATATTAATTTATTTATTAAAATAGCTAAAAAATAAAACTTTTATATAAAGAATTTTTATTTAATAAAAGAATTTTATATATATATATAGCTTAACTAGCTAAGCAAATAAACTAGCTTAATATTATATAAATAGTTTTATATATAATTAAAGCAATAGCTTTATATATAATTAAAATTAATATATTAAGATTATAAATTATAATATGCTTTTATATAGCTATTAGAAAATATAAAAAATATAAAAAACTATAAACGCTAAAAAAAAAAAAAAAAAAAAAAAAAAAATAATAATAATATATAATTAACTTATAGCTAATAAAATTGCTTAATAGTATATTAAATTATTATTTTTACTATATATATATTGCGTTATAAAATATTTTATATATATAAAAAAAAAAAAAAGCTAGTTTATAAATGCTTTTTATATATAATATTTTTAAATAATTTATAAATGCCTTTTATATATATATAACTTTTTTAAGCAATTGCTTATAATTTTGCTTTTATAATATATAAATAAGCTACTTTTATATTTTTTTTTTTTTTTTTTTTTTTTTTTCTATACGTATATATATATATATATATATGCATACGCATATATATATACGCATACGCACACACGCACACGCACACACACACGCGCATACACACACGCGCATACACACATACACACACACACACACACATATATATACACACACACACATATATATATACACATATATATATATTATATATAAGCCAGCTTTTTTACTAATATTTTCAAAGTTATATTAACTAAAAAAATAATTATACGCAGCAGCAGCAGTAATAGCAGCAGTAATAATATTAATATTAATAGCACTAATATTATTATTATTATTATTATTATTATTATATATAAAACTTTTTTATTATTTTAAATATTATATTAATAGCAAAATAAATAAAGTTTTTAGTAGTAGCAGCAGTAGTAATAATAATATATTTGCTGCTATTTTTACTGCTTTTTTAGCTACTGCTTGCTTATATTTACGCTTTATACTACTGCTGCTTAATAAAATTACCTGGTTTAATAATTTTATTTATATATTTAATAATAGCATTATTAAAAAGTACTGCTTTTTTATAAAAACTTTAGCTTGCTAAATGTTTATATAGTTTTTATATATAAATATATATATTTTTTATTTTATTTGCTTTGCTTTTTATATAAATAATAGTTTTTAAAAAAAAAAAAAAAGTTTTTTTTTTTTCTGCTAATATATTTTATTATTACGATAGCAAAAAAAAAATATTTTTACTGCTGCTTTTTTTACTAATATTATTTTTAAAATATTGCGCAGTAATAATTTAGCTAATATTTAAGCTAAACTTATTTAGCGCAAAAAATATTTCTAAGCTATTTTAGTTTAAAGCTATAAAGCTATTATATTTAGCGGCTATATTAATAGTTTATGCAGTAGCTATTATAGTTATAAAAATATATTTTTTAAAGTTTATTATTATATTGCTAGCTTTTAAAGCAGCGCTTATATTATATATATTTAGCGCTTATATAACGCGCGTTATTTAGTTTATAATTAAAAAAATAATAGTTTTGCTTATATAATATTTTAAGCTTTTTAAAATATAAATAAAAATTTTATTATTTTTTTATGCTTTTTTTTTTTTTTTAATATTTATATATAATATTTTATTTAATATTTATATATAATATTTTTTTTAACGCTTATATATAATACTTGCTTTTTTTGCTATAAGCTAGTTGCTAGTTATTTTTTATTATATAAGTATATTTTTTATAGTTTTTTAATAAATATTTTAATTTATATAAGCTGCTTATTTATAAAAACTATAGTTTTTAGCGCTTAATTTAATATACGCTTAATAAATATATCTGCTAAATTATTTTTTTTATTATTAATTTATTATATTTTAAAGATTTTTTTTTTTTTATATAATTTTTAAAAAAATATAATATTAATTATTAATTTTTTTTTTTTATATTATTTTTAGCTAAACTAAACAGTTATATAATAATTTTAAGTTAAAGCATAAAACAACTAAAGTTAAAAATAAATTAAATATTTTTATAATTTTTTAAAAAGTTATATAAAAAGTAATAGCATTATTAAAACTATTTATTATATTATATAACTTGCTAGCTAAAACGTTTTATATAATATATTTATATTTGCTTAAGTTTTAATATATAATATTATTTTTAGTTTTAAAATTTAGGTTTATTATATTTTTTATATAAGTTTTAATTATTAATATAATAATAAATTTAAGTTAAAACGTTATATTTAAATAATAAGCAAATAAGCTATTTATAAAAATAAACAGTTTTATATAGTTAAAATTAAAAAAAATAAATATAAATGCTTAATTTAGGTTATTTATTTATTATTTAATTTATTTATTTAATGTTTTAATATTATATAATTATAAATCGGTTATTTAAGCTAGCTGCAATAGTAAAATTATATATAGCTTTTAGTTAGCATATATTGCTAATATATATTTTTTAGGCTTATTAAAAAATATAAACTTATATAAATTTTTTTATATAAAAGTTAACTTTTGCTAAATTTTTAGCTTAGCTTTTTTAAGTTATTATAATATTGCTTTTATATAAAAAAAGCTTTTTATTGTTAAACTTAATTAAGTAATTAAAAAATAAGGTTTTTTTTAGCTTTGCGTAAAATTTTGCTTATTAAAGCTTTTTTTTTTTTTTTTTTTCGCGCGAGAAGGACTTTAGTATTACAAAGCTTAAAATATTATTTATTTATATTTTAGTAATTCTAAAAATATCCAGGCTATTTTATATAAGCAGCAAGCATAGATTATATATATAAATATTTATATTTTAAGCTTTTATTTATAATATTAATAATAAGTTTTAAACTAAAATAGCTTAAATTTAGCTAAGCTATAAAAAGGTTATATAATTTATAAAATAATCTTTAAAAGATATTTATTTTTTAGCTTAAAAAAGTAAATAAGTATAACTATTGCGTAATAGCTTGCTTTTTAATTAAATATAAGCTTAGATAATATTTTTAAGCTTATATAATAGCTTTAAAATCTTATGCAAAAATAAATTTAAAAGCTAATATTAATTATTAACTTATTTATTAAATTATTAGTAATTAAATAAAAACTATGCTTTTTTTAGTATTATTATATTTTTGTTTAATTAGTTTTAATTTTTTATATAGCTTAGTATTTTTTTTTTTTATCTCTTGTATAAAGCAAGATTTAAAAATATATTTTTTTTTATATATGTTTATATTTAAGTTGTACGTAATAAATTTAAAAATATTTTATGCAATAAGCTTAATAATTTTTATTATATTTAATTTTTTAAATGTTTTTTTAAAAGTTATAGTTAATTAGTTTATCTGCGTAAAGCTTAGTTGCTAGCTTAAAAGCTTATTGTTTTTTTAAAGTTAAAAAAATTTAAGCTACTTTATTTTTATATAATAAGTAGGTAGCTAGCAAGTTTTTTTTTTAGCCGGCCGCGTTTTTTTTATGCTTTTGCCGGCTATATTAGTTATATATTATTTTTTTTCGATTTTTTTTTTTTAAGCATTTATTATATAATAATATAGCTTAACTAGCATATATTAAAAGCAAATTAAATTAAATTAAATTAGTTTATTAATTAATATAATAATTATATTTAATTTTTTAATTGCTTTAATTTTATATAATTTTTTTACTTTTTTTTTTTTTTTTTTATATAAAAACTTTGCTATAAAGTAAAAGTATAAGTATATTATATATATAATAGTAGACCGTTCTATTCTTTTTTTAATCGCACAGCCGATTTTGCTTGACTTTTATATAAGTTTTATATAGCATTATATTTTTATTGCTTTTTAAACAGCAGCTTTTTTTTATATAAAAGCTAGAAAAAAAAAAGAATTTTTATTAATATAAAGGTATACTTTAAAAATAAAAAAGGTTAATATAAAGCTAGTCGGCTTAGCTATATTATTTAGCGCCTTTTACTACTATTTATAAAATTAACTTATTATTTATATATATGCTAATTCTTTTTTAAAGAATATTATATATATATATATATTTAGCAGTTTATATATTTATTTTATTTTTTTAACTGCTTAGCGTGCATATTTTTATAAGCATTTTCTAGCATTATATATTTATTCTTTTTATATAGTTTTAAAATTTGTTTAATGAAAAATTTATTTTAAGGTTATATATAATAATATTTAAAGGTTTTTAGTAGATATTTATTTATTTAGCCCGCCTATATATATATAATGCTTTTTAAGCATCTTGTGTAAATATTAACTTTAAAGAAAAAAAAGCGGCTTAAAATAATATTATAGCATTAATTATATATAATATAAACTTATTTGTTGCTTATTTGCGCGTATAATATTTATTACTACTTTATAATTAAATTTGCAATTATTTTATATTATAAACTTTTTAAAGCAGCGTAATGCTTTATTATATATTTAATAATAATAATAAAACTTTTAAATCTTTTTTAAAATTAATTGTTTAATTTTATATTTTGCGTAAGAAAGTATTTTATATAATTTTTTTATATAAAAATATTTAAAGCGCTAGTGCAAGCGCTGCAGCTTAGTTTTAATAAAATAACTAGTTGCTTTATATAAGCTAATATTTAAAAAGAAAAAGGTGTTTTTATTTATATATAGCAAAAACAAGGACTAAAAATAAAGGCTTTATTTTTTCTATATAATAATATTTTTTATATTATTAAAATATGTTTTTTAAGCAGTTTATATATATTTTTATTATTTAATAAAAATAAAAATAATATAAAAGTTATTTAATATATAAAATATTATATAACCGATTAAGCTATTAATTTTTATTATTTTAAATAAATCTTATTATATGATTTTTGCTTAAATATACTTTTATTGTCTTTAAAGGCTTATATAATTTTTATATAAAGGTTGTTTTATATATACGCTTGCTTTTACTTATAGCTTTTTTTTAATTAAAAATTTTAATTTTAAAGCGTTTATATTTTAAATAATGCTTAAATATTTTATATAATATTAATTATTTAATATAATTAAATTAGTTAAAAGGTTTATTTATTATAATTGTTTAACTATTTTTTTAAAAGCTATATAATAATATAAATATATTTTTTATAAAATATTATATTATATTTTTATTATATATATTAAAATTGTTTTTTTTTTTTTTTTTTTTTATATAAATTAAAATAGCTTTTATACTTAATAAAATAAATAAAAAATTCTGCTAGCGTAGGTTTATTATTAAACATTAGCTTATACGTATTAAAATAAAATATTATTTTTTTATATAAGACTTTTTTTAAAAAATATAATAGCTTAATTAATAACTTTTTTTTTTAATAAACCAAGCATTTTTTTTTTATATATATATTTTTTTATAAGTAGATATTTATATAATTTTAACTAGAATATTATTTTTATATATTATAAAAGTATTATTTAATGCTTTTATATTATATAAAATAATAATTAGTTTTATTATTACGTTAGTTTATATAAATAATATATATTTTTTGCCTTTTAAATAAAGTATTTATTTAATAAACTGCTTTTAATTTAAAAGCATAAGCAAAGGTTAAATAAAAAGCTTTTATATATAAGTTTTAAAAAAATAAAAAAAAGTTGTTTTATTTAAATTTTAATATATTTTTATATGCTTATATAATAATTATATTAAAATATATTTTTTTTAAATATTTTGCTTTTAATATTTTTTATACTTTTAATAGCTTGTTAATCGATTATAATTTTTAAAGCTTTATATAAAATAATATTTTTTTTTTGGTTATATATTAATATAAAAATAAAATTTATCTAGTTAATTTAATATTAATTATAGTTTATAATTAAATTAAAATATAAATTTATAATATTATATATTTTTTTTTATATATAAATAAAGCTAATATAATATATATATAATAATTTTTTATATAATTAATTAAAATAATTAAAAATATAATATAAAACTAGTTTTTTATAATTTTTATATTATATTTTATTATAAAGCAGGTTATATAGCTTTTTAAAATAGTTTTTTTTTTTTTTTTGCTGCTAGATTTTTAAAAATATTTAATATTTTACTGCTGCTAAATTAGTTTTATTTAAAATATTATAAATAAATAAAATTTTAATCAAAAATTTAAATATATATTTTAATTTTTAGTATTATATAAAATATAAATTACTGCTTAAAAGTTAATAAATAAAAAATATTATAAGTAAAACTAAATATTTTATTATATATTAAAAAAAAAAATATTATTTTTTTAGCTTATTTTAGTTTATTTATATATTAAGTGTAATAAATTAATAGCGCTTTATAAATATAATAAGATTGTTTTTTTTTTTTTAAAAAGTACGCTTTTGCTGCTTTATTATTATTTTATATATAATAGTTTAGTTTTTTTAAAATTATTTATATTTTTGTTTTAAAAGTAGGTATAATATAGCAGGGCTATTTTATTATATAAAAGCATATATTTTTATTATTGCAGCTTAGGCTGCAAAGTTGCTAGCTTAAAATAAAAAAAAAAAAAGCAAAATAAGTTATATAACCTTTGTTTTTTTTTTAAAGCAAGCAGATTATATTTAGTTAAAACTTTTATATAAAAAATAAAAGCTTTATACATAAAAAAAAAATTATTTTTTATTAATTATTTAATTTAGTTTTATTTTATTTTAGTTTATTTTATTTTTAGTTTATTTATAAAATATAAAGTTTAATAAATATTAAATAAAAATTATATAAAAATAAAATAAATAGTAATAAAGCATATTATATATAAAAAAAGTTAAGTAAATAAAATAAGCTTAAATAAAATTAAACTAAAAGCTGTGCAAGCCGGCAGTAAAAGTAATATTATAAAAAACGCGCTAAAATAAATTTAAATAAATTAAAACGCGCTAAAAAAGCGCTAGTATAAAAAAAGCTGTAAAATAAGCAGAAAAAAAAAAAACAAGCAGAGAAAAAAATAGCAAAAAAAAAAAAAATAAAAAAGCAAGAAAAAAAAAAAAAAAAAAAAAAAAAAAAAAAAAGCACGGCTAGTTTTAACTAGCTGCTAAAGTTTTATACTATATATTGCCTGCCTAGCGCTGCTGCTAAAGTGCCGACATGCGCGCGCGCTTATATTACTGCAAGCTGCCCGCTTTTTAATTAGCTGCAGCGGAGGCGCTGCAAAAATATTAATATAAAGCTGCGCCTTGTGGTTAGCAGGCGCTGCTAAGCCTTGCGCTGCAGCAGCGCTAAAGAAAAAGAAAAAAAAATTTTGCTTAAGTTAAAAAGGCCGGACGCCTGCGGCTATAACTTTAACTTGCTAGCGCGCAGGATTAAAAAATAAAATAATTAATTATATTAATATTAATATTTTTATTTATAAAACTTATTTTTTAAATATTTATTATATTAATTTTAATAATATAATATTATTAATTAATTATAATTATTTTTATTAAATTTATAATTTTTTTTATATTTAAAATAATATAATTTTTATTTAAATTTTTAATTTTTTTATTAAAAATAATATTTAAAATAATTAAAAAAAATAAAAAATAAAATATATTATTATTATTATTATTTTTATTATTAAATTTTAAAAAATTTAAACTTATTATTTTAAAATTATATAATTAATAAAATAATAAATATAAAAATATTTTTAATTTATATTAAATTATATTTATAATATTATTTAATAAATATTATTATAAAAAATTAAAAAATTATTTAAAAAAACTTTATAAAAATAAATAATATAATATTTTTATATAATATATTAATATTTTTTATATTTATTTAATTATATATATTTATAATAAATTTATTTTAAAAGTTTTAATTTATAAATAATAATAAAATTAATAATAATAATATATAAAATTAATAATTAAAAAAATTAAATTAAATATAAAAAAATAAATTATTATAATATAATAATTTAAAATTAATAAAATTATTATTATTAATATAAATTTAAATTAAATTATTAAAATTAATATTAATTAAAATAATAAAATTATATTAAACTTTTATATATAATAAATAAAATATATAATTAATAATAATAAAATAAATAAATATAAAAAATATAATATATATTAATTTTTTTTTAAATTATTTTTTTATAATAATATTATTATAATATTTAAAAATAATAAAAAATATATTTATTATATTTTATTAAAATATAATTATATTAAAAAAAAATTAAAAAAAATTTAAATTTAATAATTTAAAACT